>VZRU01004772.1:0-11878 GCA_013398155.1 Pedionomus torquatus
CTCTTGATACCTGAAGGTGACTGCTATTTATCTATTCCATAGCTTTTGGACACTACTACCAGAGTATCGGCATCTCTCAATTCTAAAAGCCCAGGGTTAGCAGAAGGCCCCATGATAGCACTGCCCAAATCTGCAGATAAATGGAGAGTGCAGGGATACATCCCACAACAGACAAACAGAATGATTTGGGCACAAAGGCACCTTAAAAAGGATCCAGTCCCACCCTCTGCCCTGGGCAGGGATGTCTCCTGCCAGACCAGGTTGCTCAAAGTCCTGTCCAACCTGGCCTTGAACACTTCCAGGGATGGGGCAGCCACAGCTTCTCCAGGCAACTGGGGCCAGGGTCTCACCACCCTTACAATAAAGAATTTCCTCCTGAGATCTCATCTCAATTTTTCCTCTTCCAGCATAAAACCCTTCCCCCTCATCCTGTGGCCCCTCTTCCTGATCAAGAGTCCCTCCCCAGCTTTCCTGGAGCTCCCTGAGGGACTGGAAGGTGCTTTAAGGTCTCCCTGGAGCCTCTTCTACAGGCTGAAGCCCCCCCAACTCTCTCAGCTTGTCCTCACAGCAAAGGGGCTCCAGCATCCCCTGCTCCAGGGCACCACAGCTTGGAGACGTCTCTAGCTGGGCCCTGGACACCCAAGCACCAGCATCAGGCTGCCAGAGGAACGCAGCTCACACTGCTAGTCTTTGTTCTGCTGAGCCAGCTGCCTGCAGGGACTAGCCACTGTGAGGCTGGGAGAGCAGCACAGGCTGGTGCCAGGAGGAAGCAAGCTTAGGGCACAAGGGTTACATTCCTGGGTCACATTCCCAGGGGGCTTATGCTTCCAATTCTATTGTGGTATTTCTGCCACACAGTTCTGGCTGTACCCCTGAAGCTGAGCTTCCCACAACAACAGCACATAGAGAGGTGCCATGGAGACCTTGCACCTTGCTCTCATGAGCATTCAGGGTTCCCTCTTACCACTCCTTCCGTAGCTCAGGGGTGTTCAGGATGATCGAGGCAATGCGGGCTCCGTTGATGGGTGGGTTGGAGTACATGGGGCGGATGAGGATCTTCAGCTGTGATTCAACTCTCTTGGCTTCCTCTGCATCACTGCAGATCACCGTGAAGGCACCCGCACGCTCTCCTAGAAGAGGGAGGAGACAATCAGGTGCCAGCCTCTGTCCTCAGCTACTCAGAGCTGGGGTAGGATTTATCCAAACGCCACGCAGCTTTAGAGGAGCCCTGCTCTCAAGAAGGGTCTCCAGGGGGTTGTTTACTGCACCCCAATCAGTACTGCAGGGTGAACACAGGCAGCAGAAAGACACTGGCTGATAAACCCCAGAGGTCCCTCTGGCAGCCTGGATGAAACCACTTCCACACCACCCGCCCCACTCACCGTATAGCCCCATGTTCTTGGCATAGGACTGCGACAAGACAACGTTGATGCCCTGCTCGATGAAATACCGCACAGCCCAGGCATCCCGGTTGATGTCCCCACTGGCAAAGCCTTGGTAGGCCATGTCAAAGTACACGAGCAGGTTTCGTTTCTGTGAGCAAAGAGGAAAGAGACCATCATGCTGGCCTGCTTCAGGGAGCAGGGCAGCAGGCTGAAAAGCACCATGGAGGCAGTTCTCCTCCAGTAGTAGAGCTGTTCCCCTTCATTTGCCACAAGGAAGGCAACTCAAACCCCACAGCTACCCACCACACATCAAAACAGCAGGTCAAGACCCTCCCAGGGCATTCATGGGCTGTGCAGCCTGGCCCAGGGGACAGAACTGGATTCAAGCAGTAATAAATTATTCCATTTCTGTGTCCCCCATGTTATCAGTTTCCAGGAAAACCACCTGGAAATTCTCAAGGCCCTTCCAATGCCTTGACGCAGATAACTCAGCCATGGTGCCCTCCATTGGGAGACCTGCAGCCATCTGTAGGCTCCAAAGGCCACCAATTCTAAGGACACTACTACAGCCAGGAATCCTCAAACCAAGCATATTTCACCGGCTACAGCTTGAGGGAGGAGAGGGGGCACCAGGGAGGAAGAGGAGAAGAATGAAGGAAGAACCTGCTCCTATCTGTTTCCAGCTGAAGATTGCAAGGAAACACCCCTCACAGTGGAAGATCTTCTGGCATTTTTATTAGATCAGCACTGGGCCTCCAGTTAGCAAAGCTCATTCTTACAACGCACTCTTCCTTCAGGTCTCCCCACCCCAGGTTCCCGGAAAGGTGCCAGCAGAAAGTCTGATGGTCAACTAGAAGCTTTATGGGTGCACCTGTCTGGCTCCTGTCTTCAGTACGAGAACATGATACCCAACCTGGCTCCAGGAAAGGATGTGACTAACCTTTACAGCAGCAAAGACCAGATACCATACACGGAAGCCCAGAAATATGGTTTCCCAGGAAGAAGACAGTACCACACTCCACTGCTCACCTTCACCAAAGCCGCCAACTCCTTCCACTGTTCCTGCCGGGGATCCACCCCAGTGGGGTTGTGAGCACAAGCATGCAAGAGGATGATGCTCTTCTCTGGAATTTTCTGAGCGAGATGTTACAGAGAATGACATTAATAATGACATCTGAGCACTCTCCTCAGCAGCTGAGAGTCTTGCTCTGGACTGCTTAGACATGCTCTGCAAGGCTTCTAGCCGCAATTTGGTGCCTTCAGACACCATATTTAGGCTAAAGGTGATCACCCATCTCCCTGCATCACCTCCCTGCTTCCAGGCACGAAAGGCAACTCACAGAAATGTCATCCATGGCTCCAGAGAAGTCAAGGCTGCACGTCTTGGGGTCGTAGTAGCGGTAAGCCTGAAGCTGCATGCCAGCATCACGGAAAATGGGGGTGTGATTGCCCCAGGATGGTTTGGGTAGATATACATCACGGCTAGGCTTGAAAAACCGTTGCTGACCAAGAGAAAGAATGTTAAAAAAGCAGTCAGAAAACCCCAAAAATTCAGCTCTGGCAAAAAGATCTTCTTTCCTTCCCCTACCAGTCAGGTACTCACCAAGAAGTTGGCTCCAATTCGCAGAGATCCAGTCCCAGAAATACCCTGCACAGTGACATACTGCAAGGGAAGAAGCAAATACACAAGTCTGAGCAGCCACAATGAGACATAGGGAAGAGCCCTGTCACTACATCAGCATTTGCAGAAGCACATCTCTGCAATCCAACCGGGACTGGGGGGAACCTCATGGGTTAGCGACTCCAGTCCCTGCAGGGCAGGGAGGGGACGCCCCTGACAAGGTCAAATCCCCTTCTCAACTAGGATTATTTCACCCCAGCCTTCAGACAAAGCAGTTCTCCTTGGGTCTGGCCAGTTTGCAACTCAGAGGCATGGGAACCCCTGCCAGTCCTTCCACTTTTGCTGAGCACCCACATAGCAACAGCGCTGCCCACTCACTTCTTCCCAGCATGCTCCTTACCCGTCCACTCTTGAAAGCCTCACTGTTTTCACCCAGAGCCAGTTCTGCAGATGCTCGGGTGAAATCTGCTAGTCCCCCAATGGGCAAGTACTCCTTGTCCATCTTCTTAGATGCTATCATGGCCTCTGCCTGCGAAGGAGAACACACATTCATCAAGGAAGGCAGAGAGGATGAGAGACAGCCATGGAGAGGATGGTAGAGGGTTCAAGGTCGCTTCTCTTCACATTCACTCACTCAAGAGGGGCAAAGTCAGTTTGCAGGAGTTCCCCTTCAAAGATCAGGGCTCATTCAAAACCAGGGCAGCAGTAAACATTTCAGGTGACCCTTGGCTTTTACCATGGGGCCAGGTGCCCAGCAGCCACCAGAGCCCTTGGCGGGGGGAGCAGCATCATGCAGCAGAGCCAGGAGGCCTAGTCCCAGAGGACAGCACAACTTCCAGCCTATTACAAGTCAACACTGCTGCACAAGGACACATGCTTCTTTGCCCAAGCAGGAATTGTGCTGCAGGAAGGCGAGATTTGCCAGTCAGTGAAAGGCAGAGATTTGTCTCTACATAGGGAGACACATCAGAAGCAGGTAGGGCAGCAAACTCTTTCCAGGGACCCATCATGCTCATTATTGAACTAGATGGAACAGGTTAAAAAAAATAATCCAGAAACCTCAGGCAACTTCTAAAGCAGCCTGTCTGAAAGCTAACTCACCCAACCCTCAGGCATGGCTCCTCCCAGCTTTGCTAATCTATGCTTTCCAGCAGAATCCAAATCAGAAACGAGTCCGAGTCCCTACCTAACACAGGATCAGAGAGTGGAACCAAGAACAGTACACAAGGAACCATGCTCAGGGAAAAATACAGTGATGGGGATGTCTGGAGCACTCCGGGAACCCTATCCATACTCCTAGAGTGGTTGGACAGATCCTAGCAATGTTCATGTACCACCAGGAAACTGTTCCTGTGACACCACCCAGGTTGTGACCCAGCCACAATATGTGCTGGCTCAGGGAGAGTAAGGGCAAGGGATGGATTTAAACCCCAAATCGATGAGAAATATAGACAAAGCACCATCCTTACACCAAAGGAACCAGCCAGTCAATGTGTGTGTCAGCTGCCAGCTATTTAATGGCCTATTTCTATGCTTGGAGCCCTGAAAGGCTCCGTAATCCCCTCAAGGGCAGCATCCTCATCCAGCTCCCCAGGCTTGAGTTTTAGACTGGCTTATAGAGAAACTGGTAACAAGGGCTCAGCAGAATTTCTGAGACTAATCCATTAAGGGGACAATGTCAGCTCTTTCCTCCCATGTGGGTTGGGAGGAAAAACCTTGAAGTTCAGAGGACAGCTAGGCTGGAGGGCTCATGGAAGCCAGCAACAAATTACACTTACCAAGACGAGAACAGGACACACAGTCCCCTGTTTTATCCCCCTACTACTGAACAACGGCTCTGTTGTGTCTCAAAAGCATTGTTACTGGTAAGGAAAACATCCAGGAATGCTGTCCTGCTCTGTTAGAGACAAAGTTTTTATTCTAAGGGCCTTGCCTAGTGGCCTTCCGCCTCCCTGACTCTCCAGGGTACGCAACATCTGGATCCAGCATCAGGCTCACCTTGCGAACACAGTTCAGGACATAGGGCTTCCCGTTGTCATCCCGGTATGCCCCCACACCCAGGTTCATCTTCTTGGAGTTGGTGTCGCGCTTGAAAGCCTCTGTCACCCCCAGGATAGGGTCGGGGGGACCCATCTCCACATGGGACCACCATGAGCTGAAAGAGGAAAAAAAAAAAAGCAGCTAAGAATTTAAGAATTAGGCTTGAGAACTGGGCAATGACATGCACCAACGTGGCTAGAGATAAAACCTCAAGGTAAATCTAGTCTTTAAACCACTGGAAAAGCTACAAGCAGTACTAAAAGAACTATCGGGGGGTGGGGGGGGCAGGGGGGAACCCAGCAACTCCTTTATGTTCCATAATTTCATGTTGTAGGATGGGTAAAGAAACTTAATTCACTGTGGCTGAGGAAAACTGACCCCCTCCAATTCATTAACACCTAGAAATGGCCCTTCTTGTCTATGTGGGGACACCAGAAAGGCCCCAGGAAACAAAAGCCTTAAACTCTTATGTTCTGGCCAAATGCCACCTCTTCACAGCCTACAGGTGGGATCACACAGGTCATTCCCCTTCAGGGAATCTTGGTCAGACTCATGCAACTGCGGGAAGGAATCTCTTCCAAACTCATGGAAGGGTTCTTGTGCATGAAAACTAATGCTCCTCTCCCACAACCCTGGCTGACCTAATGAAGATATTTCCCTTCCCTGCCCTACAAACTCAGCCTCACTTGAAAAGGAATGTTGTGGCTAAATGCTGTTTTCCTAGAAATTGCAGAGGACACTTTCTTCCCAGTTAACAAGTTCCAATGTGAAGGCTTCTTCCCTTGCAGTCAAGTACAAAACCTTCCTGCATCAAGAGGAGCTTTACTGCCTGCTCCCCAGCTGCCACTCTACAAACCACCTGCCTCTGCCCTTTTGGCAGGACATCCTGAAGATGGAGAGGCTTCTCTTAATGTCAAGGGCAGACCAGGTCATGCTATAAAAAGAAACCCGTTTTTCTCTCTCTGACCACAGTCTATGCCCAGTCCCAAGTCCAGGCTTTTGAACAGTGCGAGAGAAGAGGTGTGGTGGTTTTTAACCTGCCTGACGGTGTTATGCTGATAACTGCCCCTCTCCTGAAGGCAGGATTACTAAAGAAGAGACTCCACACAGCTCTGAGCATCCCGATTCACAGGATCTGATTACCCAGGTCCCTGAGCTTGACGGGGGACAAAGCATGTGCCCCAACACAGATTAGGTTTACCTCCTTGGGGGCAGGACTCAATCTTGACGGCTCCCACAGCTAATGCTTTTACAAAGCTTTGCAGCCCAGGGAAGGACACCTCACAAGAAGATGACAAGCTTTCCCAACTCAGGTATGCTGTCCTGGGGCTGGATCCTGCCCCAGGCAATGCAGGCAGCCTGGAGCCACCCCCAGGCCAGCCAGATCTCTTCGGTGGGGTGAGATACAGCACCGTTGAAGGCAGCAGGTTCAGGTGGGTTAAAGAAGCTTAAACACAAACGTGATCAGTATAACTCACAAAACCATCTTCCCTCTCTCTGCTCTCTCCCTGTTTTGGGTCCATTTTTGGGACCCAGTTTAGCCACTACACAAACATATTGTGTATGCAGACTGCATCTCATCAGAGCCCCAAACAATCTTCAGACTTAACTGCTCTTCCCATTGGCATAGTATTTCAGAATAAAAAGCCTTCAATTCTCCTCTTGACAGGCTCTGTGGAAAAAAGGGCAGCAAACATGTATGAGGCAGAGTCACCTCGGGAAGTTTAAAAATGGAAGATGTGCGTAATGTTTTCTAGACCACTAACAAGTCTTAATTACCTCTCTGGTTAAGCACAGGATCAACTCAGAAAGGAGGATGAGTCAGTCATGCCCATAAAGCTCACCCCACAGAGAGGGAGCAATGGGGGGGGGGNAAGGGGGGGCTGTTGAGGCAAAAACCCACTGCAGGTTCAGGCAGCATCCAGTGCCACTGTGAGCAAAACTCTCTCCAGCCATGGAAAAGCAGGGCATGAGAGGCACTCCACACAGGACCATATCCCTTGGCAGTTCATCTGCTCTAAGGTTATGAGGGTTGCAGGAGCCAAACCATCTATTTTAAAGAGTTGCTGCTTTGTAGATGGTGATGGCACCTTCTTTCTACCAGGCTTTTCACCAAGCAGCTTATGGTGTTTTGGGTATTTAAGTCTCAATCCTGCAAACACTTAAGCAGGTCACTGGGCTCTAATAATGCTGCAATTAATGCTGATCCTGTGGGCATTTACCTAAGCTGCAGCACTCCGGAGAGTTAAGTACTTTTCTCCTGAGCCAGTCTTTCTATCGGCTTAAAGCACTGAAGTGTAAGTTTAGGACTGATTTTCCCTGTTCTCAGCCTGAAGATTTTCAGGTAAAGGCAAAAGAAAGACTCCTCTGCTTTTTCCAGGGAGGTAAACTTGCAGGGCAATAGGAAGGAAAAAAAAAAAATAAATCTTTGTTTTCCAAAGACATCAGGATATCCAAGAGATTGAAGAAACAAAACTTTTTAGACAGGGGTTTGGGAGAAGAGGTCTTTGAAGGATCCACGGTCACAACTCCTAACACCCAACTACCCCCGTGTTACTGTTAAAGTTGTTGTCTCTACACTGTGTTATATTTTATTTTGAGCAATTAAAAGCATTTTCAATAGAGGTCAAAGTTATATATACATTGCACACTTTTGCCAGGTTGGAGGTATGGAGTGTGGAAAACTAAACGAAGGCAAGTTTAAGCTGGGGGTTGAACTACCCAAGGGATATCTGACATCAGCCAAAGACAGCACCTTCTCTAGCTACAGAACTCAAACACGGATGATCAAATTAGAATTTAGATCCTGAGCAGACCTGAGAGTCAAGTAATCTCCCATACTCTTCAGTCAGGTTGGTCTTTCAAGCTGATTTAATGTACAGCTGCAAGAACAGTGTGACATATGGGACAACAAGAACAAAGGAAAACACACTAGCAACTGCATAAAGCAGTGATATCCTTTAAAAAGGCATGTGGAACTTAAGGCTTGAGCTGCAGAGATGTAAGAGCATGCTCAAGGCCTCAAGCCAAGCCCAGAAAGCAAGCTCTCCTGTAGGTAAGCAAGTGTTCACAAGTCCAGTAAAGGTTTCCACTGTGAAGCGGCCAATCCACATCCCCTGAAGCACAAGTCACAAGATACTGGATTTCAAACCCTGTGCCAATGCCCCTGCAGCTCTGAGCCAGAGTGGAGAGGCCAAAGGCAAAGCTGTCGGATACCACAGCTAAAGAAAATATTTACACAAGAACAATGCCGACAGTCTGCTGGCTACTACCCTCCTTTCAAGCCTCAAAATTCATTGCCCCAGTCAGTTGTGGTAAGCTTCCCACAGAGAAAAGCATTTAAAATAGCTGTCTGGTGATACATTGAAACAAGACTGAGTTATCACCTTAATTAGCATTTGTTTGTCAATGAAGCTGTTTTGACCTTTTCATATCTCTTCCCCTCTATCCTGATTTCAGAAGACCATTCTCAGCACAAAGCAATCTTCCCAAGATAAGGGAACAGCAAACTGCTAATCATTGCTTGGCATCCAGGAGATGCATGTCAACAACCTGGGGGGCTGTGCACAAGGTCTCTCTACTTACACAAGGGATGATCTATGTCTCTTTTAGGTGACCTAGATTCAATGTTGTTAATTTCTGCTTTGCTGTTTACCAAGCTTGAGAAAAACAAAGCTATTGCCAGCGAGCTTGTATACCTTTCACAGGCCTGCTACAGTCCAAGGGCAGAAACCACAAGTTCTAGATACCTGCTTTTCCATACCTACTGAGAAGAGCCAGAAACTGCCTCAGAAGCAGGAGCTGGGAGCATGTCTCATGAGGCAGCAAGAGGCCATGCTGATCAAAGAGAGTTAATCAACATCTAATAGCCTTCTTTAGCTGCTGGAATGGCGAAACAATAAACACACTGCTTTCCTGTGCTGACAAGGATGGTCCTTAAAACTTCCCGAGCCTGCACGCGTCAGGATTCAGAGGGCTCTAGAGGGCAGCAGGGCCTTGCCCAGACCATTCTGCTTGCTCTTGCTCCTTAGCTGGGGACGGTGGTGTCCCCAGCCAAGACCCTGTGGCTCCCAGGTCACCTGTATTTGTGGAGCTGTTCTGGGCTTTTCACAGGGCTCCAGCTGCACCCAGTGTCCTTCTATCCATCCCTTTGGTGGCTTCAAAGACAGGAGAGTCCGGAGTTCCTAGTGCAGAACTGGTCCTCACTCCCATCCTGCTCACACCAGGTTTTGCACACTTGACAGGCATGGTTCTAGCGCAGGTGGCACTGCACACTGGTAGCAGCACTCCATTTCATGGGGAATGGGAGTCCCTGTCACGGTGTGTGCCAGGCAGAGGACCGCTGACGCATTTCACAGCACATGGGGTCCTTCATTCCCTGTTGTAGTGCATGCAGCGCTGCCACCCGCTGCATCCCGGCCCCACCGCACAGGATGCCCTCCAGCCCCATTTCTCTGTGCACACCACCAGCAGCATCCTGGCCGCAGTACAGAGGATGACCCGGGCCCTACTGTACGGTGCAGGTGGCCCCCCTGGCCCCGGTGCACACCAGCACCTCAGCCCCTTCTNCGCCCCCGCGCCCTCCATGGCGGTTCCTCAAGGGCAGGCTGGCAGTGGGCGCCGGGCCCCGGCCGCAACCAATCAGAACGCAAGGAGGCACCGCGCGCCCCCCGACTCACCGAGCGCGCCAGCCAATCCCAGTGCCGTTACCCCTGGCAACCCCCCTTCTCTCAACCGCCAACGTCAACTGCCGCCCCTACGGGCTCCGGGCAGGGACACGCTTCCACCCCACAGCCCCCCGCCCAGCCCTACAGGGGCACCGGGGCCGGCGGCGGGAAACCACCCCCCCTCCGCCGGCCCCGGGGGCTGAGCCGCCCCTCAGCCCTCACCTAGCCCGGGCAGCGGCGGCAGCGAAGCGCGGAGCGGCGAGGAGGCGGCGAGTCTGCAGGAAAGCCATGGCAGCAACCGGCGAGCGACGGCTGGCGAGAGGACAACCCACCGCGCGGCCGCCGACCTAACGCCCCGCCCCGCGCATGCGCCCCGCGGCGCCAGGCGCCCTCTGCCGCACGGCGGTGTGGGGGCGCTGGGCTGTACTGGGCCGTGATGGGACAGAGGGCTCTGCTGCATCGTACTAGGCTGCACTGGGCTTTACTGGGTTGCGGAGAGCAGGCTGCGCTGGCCCATGCTGGGATGTGGAGCACTGAACTGGGATGCGGTGGATCACACTGGTGTTGTACTGAGCCATACAGGGCTGTACTGGACCACACTGGGTTTGTATGGGGCTGTACGGGGTTGTAGTGTGCCATACAGGATTGTATTGGATTGTACCGGGTTGTCAAGGGCTGTACTTCGGCACCCAGGACTGCACTACACCATACTGGGCTGTTTTTGGCCATACAGGACTGTATCACACCATACTGGGCTATACAAGGCTGAACTGGACCATACTGGACGGTGCAAGACTGTACTACACCACACTGGGCTGTACTGGGCCATACCGAGCAGTACAGAGGCTGCCCTCCACCATACCCCCACTCTGCTCCCACTGACAGCTGTGGAGGGGGCTCAGTTTGAAAACAGCACCTCCAGGGAGCAACTGGGAGGGTCTCAGCACCAATCGCCCTCACTCAAAGCTCCCCCAGCAGATGGGTGCAGCCCTGTTCTGATCATTTTTGGGGAGGAAGAGGAAATGTGGGATGGGGTAGTTCCCACACCCAAGGTGCCATGAGGGTAAAAATCACTGTTTGTTCTCACTCTCTCTTGGAATTCAGGAAGAAGCCCATTCCCAGGGGCACTTGTATCGTTCTGGCTTCTCCCAGTGAAACCCCTGAATCTGCCCTGGTGTGTCATCAAAGACATGTTTTGTATAAGGACCACTCCTGGAAGGATTCAAGGCCAGACTGGACAGGGCTTTAGTCACGCTGGTCTGGTGTCCGTGTATTGGGCAGGTGTGGGACTGGATGAGCTTTAAGGTCCCTCTCGACCCAACCCGTTCTGTGATTCCATGACCCCTTGGTGATTTCCTATCTGTAGATAATGGTACTGTAGATAAAATCACTGGAATATTGAGGGACGGGGATGGAATCAGAAGGACGTGGACAGGCTGGAGACATGGGTCTGTGTGAACATCATGAGGTTCAACCAGGTCAAGTGCAGGGCCCTGTGTGTGGGTTGGAGCCATCCCAGTACAAATCTGGACTAGGAAGAGAAGGATGGATGGGCAAGAAGGACTTGGGGGCGTTGGTGGACAAGAAGCTCCCCACCCTTGACCAGCCCCCCTCCAACCCTTCTAGAGCCACCCTGTAGGTCTTCACAGAGCCCCCCAAAACCCTTACATAAACTCCCTACCTTGTCCAGGCCCCTCCAGCACCCCAACCCCTCCCAATGAGACACAACCAGGTGAGTCGAGGCCCCTGGTGACACTTTAATCCCCCTCAGGTCACACCCACACTGAGATCAGGGTCCCTCGCCATCTCTTCTATAGATTCCTCTCCACTTATAGGGTCCCCCCCATCTATGGAGTCCCCCCCAGCCCTGCAGGTCACCCTATAGATCTCAATCTCCTCCTCTGGTTCCCGCTGCAACAGCTGGACCTGAAAATAGGGGGGCAGCATCTGGTGGAAGAAGTGGCGGGCACCAATGTCCCCCCCCCGCATCTTGGTGCAGAGGAGGGCAACAGCACGGGGCCTGCAGAGGTGCCGCAGGGTGCCCAGGAGGGAGGGAAAAGAGGGGGGGTGGTAGACGATGTCTGAGCCCAGGATCACCTCATACTCCCCTAGGACGGTGCCCTCATCCTGGCCCCACACCAGTGCCTGCACCCGGGGCCGAGCCC
>VZRU01004774.1:2125-14561 GCA_013398155.1 Pedionomus torquatus
CAGAGCAGCAAATAGTCTGGCCAGCTGAGAAAAAAAACATAAACCACAGGGTCAGATTCCTTCCTGATGTAGTGACACTTAAACACATGGAGGGAAATGCTTTCCTTAATCTCCCTCTTTGACACAGTGCCGCTGGAGCAGGGGAGGAAGATATCTTTAAGTCCATCCTGCCCCCTGGGACTGGCTGAAATTGTCCCCAGAGTCGAGAGGCCAAGAATTACCATGGAAACTCTTGCAGCAAAGCCCGGTGTCAAAGCAAATCTCTCAGTGTTAGTTAACAGAATTAAAAAGGATGCTGATTGAAAGCACAGCACACTTTGTGCCCTTTCTGAGGTCACTTAGCTAATCTGCCTACTAAATCTGCCTGCGGCACGTGTTGCTCTCTTCTGACCTTCAAAGTTCTTGAAAAAGATGGATCCGAGAGGAGTCTAGAAAATGGTACAAAATATTCTCAGCAGCCAACCCCGATGACATGATCACAGGATCACGGAGTCATAGAATGGTTGGAGTTGGAAGAGACCTTAAAGATCATCAAGTTCCCAGCCCCTACCATGGGCAGGGACACCTCCCACCAGACCAAATTGCTCATGGCCCCATCCAGCCTGGCCTTAAACCCCTCCAGGGGTGGGGTAGCCACAGCTTCTCTGGGCAACCTGGGCCAGGGTCTCAGCAGCTTCACAGGAAAGAATTCCTTTCTAATTTAAATCTCCCTTCTATCAGTTTAAAACTTTTACCCCTTGTCCTGTCACTCTGTTCCCTAACCAAGAGTCCCTCCTCATGACCCCTGTAGGCCCTTTAGGGACTGGATTTGTACTGTCGCATGATAGTGATGAAGAACAAGTGGTCCTGGCAGTGTTTTAGGTCTTGAAAGACCTTAAAGATCATCAGGTTCCAAGCCCCTTCCATGGGCAGGGACATCTCCCACCAGACCAGGTGGCTCCAAGCCCCATCCAGCCTGGCCTTCAACCCCTCCAGAGATGGGGCAGCCACAGCTTCTCGGGGCAACCTGGGCCAGGGTCTCAGATTTGGCCAGTGGCATGATAGTGATGAAGAACAAGTGATCCTGGTGGTGTTCTAGGTCTTGAAGTCAACATAAGGTGTGCCTGTCCAAGAACAAGTCCTGAGCAGGAAGCTCATGCCTCCGTGGGGCCATCTACGAGAGAGTCCGTGTGTCCGGTAACACAGTGGGATCCCCAGAAAAGGCACCGCAAGATCCAAGGGTGATGCTGGGTAGATGGGTTGCTCCGGGTGCTTCCCCTGGCTTGAGATGTGTCACTTCATTGCTCAGTGCCACTGCTTCCTCCCACTGCCTCTTTCTTGCCCGTATAAATCACGGGCTGTTCCACCTGCTCCCTTGTTTTGGTTGGTCGAGTAAACAAACTGGGAAGATAACCTTCAGCTTCGCCGTATTTCCTTTTGCCCGATCCCTGTGTTTTTTTAACAACTCCTGGCTCTTTCCTCCAACTTCGATCCTTCTCATAGACACTGCTGACTGGGTTGGCATAATCAGCAATTTTCATTAGCGCTCTGCTACGTCTTGCCCCAAAGTTATTAATGATGATTTTACAAGATGTTTTGGTTTTTAATTTATGGATCATCCTTCTCTCTCCTCTTTTTCTTTTCTTTTTCTTTTTTTTTTTCCCCCCTGACATTTTTGCATATAAACAGTTTGGCAGTGTTAGTGCAACATATGTTTTCACATGAATAATTTAGTAGTTGCACTAAAGCCCTATCATCCTCTCTGTATTTTCTGAGTGTGCTGGATATACTGGGTACTGATGAGTATGGAGAACCCTGGGGAGAAAACAGCACAGTGAGAATGAATTTAACACAGGAAATATTTCACATGCCAAACGTGCGCAGCCTTCACGAAAACACGAATAGATACACTGCTTGGTTTTTGAATGATTCTCTGCAAAATCATTGCTCCTGCACAACAGTAAAGCGAAACGGGATTTACGTTTGCAAGTGGTATAAAGAGAAAATTTGCCAAAACGTGGTTTCCTACAGCTCAAAATTTACAGGGGCTTGGATCAAATTTGGCAAGTGCTTTCAGCTGCAAGCACGTTTAGGCTGTTGAGGAGGAGACGTATCTCGACAGAGGGACAGATAATGTCCCTTCAGCTTTTTCAGAGTCCAGTGATTAATGTTGTCAAGGAAAACATGGGAGAGCTGCAATTGTTCGTCTTCTGCCTGCACTGATTTGAACTATCATTCTCTCTCCTCGACAGAGTGCCTTAGCCGTCAGGGTGAGAAAAAAAAATATCCCAGTACGTGTTTCCTCAATATTTGCAGCTTTGAAATACTTCTTGATAAATACGAAAACATCATCTGCCAGGAGCCAGAGAGCGGCGTGGCGCAGTGGCTGGCTCGTTCTGCGGGGGATGCAAATGGAAAGCCCCTTGGGCAGAGCTGGACCTGGAGCCCCCAGGGGTCAGGTCCCAGGAGAGTCCCCATCACCAGCCCCTCTGGGGAAAGGGGGCAGCCACAGAGGTGCAGCCGCTCCTCCAGTCCCTCTTGTTTCTCGTGTGTCTTCCACAAGGTGAACCCTTGATAAGAAAGTTTGATAAGAAAGTTGCTTTGTTTTATTTCCCCCATCTCCCCCCCCCCAAAAAAATGTGGGGAAAAAAAAAAAAAAAAAAAAAANAAAAAAAGATACCATTCCATTTGTTCTAACTTGAAGAAAGAAAAAAAGCAATTTAATATTTATTTTATTTATTGGCGCTCTCGATCCTCCTGTAGATCATTGGTTTTAATGGGACAGCTGAGCCTGTGTCTGTGCTCCTGCTGCTTAAACCTGGAGCAGAGAAGGTCCTTTCTCCCTTTACAGAGTGAACATCCCGAGAAAGGAGACAGTAGAGCAACAGCTGCTGCCACCACCCAGGTCCTCTGTCCCCCTCTCCACAGGCAGAGAAAGGCCATACTGTCAGAAAAAGAGATAAAGAGGAGACTGAGCACCAGGGGAAAATAATTTGTGTGAGGCTGGAACTGATGTCAGTCGATTCCTCCCATTGCAGAGCAGTAGACAGTAGCTCGGGCTGTGAGGAGGCTGGTGGTTGGGAGTATTGGTGGCCAGTGCTCACCTGCCTCTGCCTGGGACACTGAGGCTGAGCTCCCTGCCTTGCCCAGCATGGTCTCCAGCCAGCAGCATCCTTGGTGTCCTCCTGCCTGTCCTGTAACGAGGACAACATGTGCTTGACATGAGTGCCTGGGCTGCTTGGGAAAATGGCCAGGTTTCCTTCACCTTTCACAGAATCATAAAATGGTAGAGGTTGGACCTCTGGAGATCATCTCCTCCAACCCCCTGCCAGAGCAGGGTCACCCAGAGCAGGTCCCACAGGAACGTGTCCAGGCAGGTTTGGATTGTGTCCAGAAATGGAGACTCCACCACCTCTCTGGGCAGCCTCTTCCAGGGCTCTGCCACCTTCAAAGTGAAGAAGTTCCTCCTCATGTTTAGATGGAACATCTTATGTTCCAGTATGTGCCCGTTCCCTCTTGTCCTGTTACTGGGCACCACTGAAACAATACTGGCCACATCCTCCTGACACCCACCCTTGAAGTATTTATCGGTGTTGATCAGATTCCCCCTCAGTCTTCTCTTCTCCAGACTAAAAAGTCCCAAGTCCCTCAGCCTTTTCTCATCAGAGAGATGTTGTAGTCCCCTCATCTTATTTGTAGCCCTTTGCTGTACCACCTCCAGCAGTTCTCTGTCCTTCTTGAACTGGGGAGCCCAGAAGTGGACCCAGGACTCCAGATGGGGCCTCCCCAGGGCAGAGCAGAGGGGGAGCATGACCTCCCTTGTCCTGCTGGCCACAGTCTTCCTCATGCACCCCAGGAGTCCATCAGTCTTCTTGGCCACCAGGGCACATTGCTGGCTCATGGGCAACTCCACCAGTACTCCAAGGTCTCTCTCCTTGGGTAGTTCAAATAGTCAGAGCTGCTGCAAAGCAGTGGCTGCTCCTGCAGGGGTTTAACCACACACTTTTCAGGATCGCTCTTTGAGAAAGAAGTATTGTGGTTTGGGCTGGATGGTCACTGAAAGACAGACGCTCTCTTTAATTTCTCTTCCAAAGAAGGAAGGAATGAGAAAGACTTAAGGATTGAAAAAGAAACTAAAATACTTGAACAAAATCATAATAATAACAAAACAATAAAAATATTAATGTTAATAAGAAAATAATGAAATACATGCAATATATATAAAATCATATCAAGTTCCCAGGATGAGCAGCAGGTGCTGGGATACGCCATTAATTTCAGAGAGTGTAGTTAGTGAGAAGAAACTGGAAAGTAAAATTGCTGAAAAATAAATTGGTTCTATTTTACCTCAAAGCGGGGCATGGAGGAAGCAGAGGAACCATAGGAGTGTGTGATATGAGTTATTACTTTTGACTTCACTTGATTTCCTTAAGGCCAGTTTGATGGCGAGATCGTCAGGCGGGGTTTCGGCTCTCGTTCGGCTGTCACTTTGCAGCATTTATTACGAGGCCAAATTGATGAGAGGTTCACTTGCGTGATCAATCTCTTCAACTTCAGCAGCACTACTTATCAAGCATGTATGCTTCAGTAGGGGTGAGAGTGGATCAACCTTGCCCCTAGAGAATACGTGAAGGAAAATATGCTAATTAAATGTATGCAGGAGGCCACATATTATATAAATGCAAAAGGGATTTTATTTATTGTGAGGGCTACTCTTTTGATTGCCTTGTTAAAAAAAAAATGCCAACACTCTAACATTGTTTGGCCTTGAAAAATCATCTTTTCTTTTTCCTTGCTGCATGTCTGGAATTAAAATTGTAGAATCATGGAATGGTTAGAGTTGGAAGGGACCTCAAAGATCATCGATTTCCAACCCCCTGCCCTGGGCAGGGACACCTCCCACCACACCAGGGTGCTCCAAGCCCCATCCAGCCTGGCCTTGAACCCCTCCAGGGATGGGGCAGCCACAGCTTCTCTGGGCAACCTCTTCCAGTGTCTCACCATCCTCACAGGAAAGAATTCCTTCCTAATATCCAATCTAAATCTCCCCTCTTCCAATTTAAAACCATTATTCCTTGTCCTGTCACTCCACTTCCTGACAAAGAGTCCCTCTCCAGCTCTCCTGGAGCTCCCTTCAGATCCTGGAAGGCTGCTCTAAGGTCTCCCCGGAGCCTTCTCTTCTCCAGGTTGGACAGACCCAACTCTCTCATCCTGTCCTCATAGGAGAGAAATTAATTTCTCATAGGATGAAAAATGCTCTTTAAACTCTACAAATACTAGTTCCCAGCAAAGAAACCAAGAGAGATAGTGTGCCTGTCATTTAAAAAAAAAACAAACAACAACAACAAAAACACAAAAAAACCCACCAGAAACCCAAACCACCCCAAAAGAAACAAAAACCAGAACAAATCAAGAGACACAAAACAAGCTAAAGACCCCACCACTGCACATACCCAGCAGAAACCAATTGCCGGAGTGATGGAGGAGGGTGTTTCCATCCCGTGTGAGGCTGTTAATTGCGGTTCTTATGAGTGGTCTGAATCTCTCGTACCTGAGTTGCAGCACACAGGGAGTTATTTTTAGCAGCTGTACCCCAAACCTGCTGTTGCTGGGCATATCCATAGATACACTTTCCACCCTGTGGAAGGCTTGAGGCTGGGTAGGTAAATTAAATGCATTACCTGGTACAGCATCTTTAGTAGCAATTAACAAATAGTAGCCAAATATTAACTGAAAGGAGCCAGGAGGAAGATAAAGGCACCCGATGGAATTGCCTCCTCTTGTTCAGAGCCTCTGTAGATACCTAAGAGATGCTTTATAAAGATGCTATAGAGGAAAGCTCTTTGAGATTTACTGCTAAATACACACAAAAGGAACACCATTATCATTGCCGCCTTCTTAAACAAAAAGGGGTTTTTGCCATTTGCAAATGAAGGTTAAATTTTGTGTTGGAAAAATAGAAAAAAAAAAACCCAAACACTAAATAAAATCTTTTTTTCAGCTCGCTTGGGGGATTTTTACAGTCTTCAGCACAAAGCAGTAGGTTGAAAAATATAGTCTGTGCTGTAATGAATTAGGCAGCTTCTCCCTTACGGAGTGCATTTTCATTAGGGCGAACAACGGAGGCTGCTGGGTGGATCGCAAGGAGCAGCTTTCTGGGGAAGGAGAAGCTGCATTTATCTGAAGGCAACTCCTGGGTGTGTAATGGACAGCAGGGCCTTTGTCTGCGAAGAGCCTTCCTCTGAATAGCTCTGTGATTCATAGCCAAATTATAGCTGCTTCCTACTATCCTGGCCATTTTAATAGCGGGGTTCAAAGAAAGGGTCTCTTCAAACGTGAAGCGGCACAAGTGGGCTTGCACCCCGTTTTTTGCACTTATTAGAATCAGGTGAAATAAATAAGAAGTCGTCTTTTTGATCCCCATAAGGTTTTCTTGTGAAAAATTCAGTTCAAAGCACAAGTATCAGTTTAGAATGCATCACGTTTTCCTCTCAATTAAGGAATGATAGATGCACTAGAAAACCCACCTCATCAAGGGTAAAAATCTCACAGATGTGCAGTTGCAGATAAGCAGTTAAAACCACTTAAAGGTTTTTGATGAATGTAAGTATCTTGAGATCCTCTGGTGCAAACGACTGTGTATTCTAGGCATGACAACATCATGATGGGGACAATCCACACTCGAGCCTTTGATAGCAGGGATAGCTTTGGGATGATTCGAAATTAACACCTGTAAAATTATATTCTTAGTAGCAGTAAATGTACACCATGGTAGCATGGAAAGCCATATCAGGATGGAGATTCTTTTGTGTTATTCATTAACAGCCAGAAAAAGTACAGTCTGTGCCAAAGGTTGTTTAATTCACTGGGGTTTTTCTCAGGTTAATTTGAGTAGTTTCTGGGGGCAACCTAATATGTGACTAATAACTGTCTCCCTAAGTTATTTGCCTTGGAATATACAGAGTATGGGCGTGATGCTGCAGCCCAACTGTTTGCTCAGCAGATTGGAAGAAGCTTTAATCTTCCAGTCTACTCAGAGATAAATGGGATTATTGCTATTATATGCCATTAAAGATAGATAGGTAGGTAGATAGATAGATAGATAGATAGATAGATAGATAGATAGATAGATAGATAGGCAGATAGATAGATAGATAGATAGATAGATAGATAGATAGATAGATAGATAGATAGATAGATAGATAGATAGATAGATAGATAGATAGATAGATAGATAGGCAGATAGATAGATAGGCAGATAGACAGATATGGGAATAGATAGATATATATTCTAGGAGTAGGTGAATAGAAAGCCCAGACATTTAAGCCTTTTTATAACTCGGCTCAAGGCGGGAAGAAAGTGAGCAAGTTGAAATTTCTCAAACCTCCCATTTTTTTCACTGCAATCTACCCTGAAGAGCATAAACTTCAGGCTTTATATTCTTATCCTGGACTTGCACACAACGTGGGGCAGGTGGAGAGGGGGTTGTGAGATGAGAAGAAGAGCATTTAGTTCTGGTTTCAGTTAAATGAAGGCTACAAGAAGCGATTTGCTCCTTTCTGAACTGCTTGGGAGTGGCCAAGGGCGTTCGGGCAGCACAAGGGCAAGATGAGAAAACCCAACACCCCACTAGAGAATTGCTGAAGTGCTTCAGACAGAGAATTCATTTCAGGCACTGACTGAGCCTGGCCCTTAAGCATGTCGTTTTACAGAAACTTTGGATAAAAGTGTTATCTGATGCTCCGGCCCAACCAGATCTCCTGCGGAATGCGCACACGGTGGTTTCTGCTTTGTGCTTCTCTCCTGCATTGCGATGGAGTGTCCTTCTGAACTGCTTCAGCAGATGGACCCAGAGGCTCAAAGAAGACCACAATGAAGTGCAAATCTCTGCACAGCTGTCTTGGATACCGGTGCTAGTAGAAGACCTGCTCTTGATATACCAGAGAGAAAACACCTGAGCTCCTGTAGAAGGGAAAAAGCCATGATGGTGGCTTCTAGAGTAATACTGATTCTCCTTGTGAATAAAAATTAAATTGACTCAGAAATCACTTATTTGAACTACCCAATATGAATAGTGTCCTGTTTTTAAAACTTTCTGCCCAGTAGGGAATGAGTGGAAGTGATTGCATCCACTATTGCAGCCATCTGTTGTCCAAGAGCTAAGTTAGGCATCTTAGCTTGCAAAAGTCCATGTCAGAGACTCCTTCCCAGTGTTCTGAAACTGTCCGAATTTTCACCTTTTGGAGAAAACCATGGGAAAGCTCATGAGGATGTTGGGTGAAGTTCTGGTGGTTCATAAGTTATGTACTGGTCTCCGCTAAACAACTTGGTTTGCCACTTCTTCAAACCACCGATGGAGACAATTGAATCTGTTATTGACTCTGTCCATATTCTAAAAACTGGTGAAGTGATGCTGACTGCTGCTTTCTGAAGGGTTACAGATCTGGGTGGTGAGAAACAATGGGTGATCATTACTGGTAATAAACAGTCAAGGTGTGCCCGGTAAACAAAAGGTAAATAAAAATAAATAGTTCATATTGCCTGATGAAGTTGGCACCAATTCAGAATTAATAGGGACATAAGATCACTCTTAAGATCACCTTTTCTTACCTGGGATGTAGGCTGTTTAACGAGATTTTATTTCTAAGATACAGTTGTGGAAAAGACAAGTTCTACATTGCTTCAAATCTGATTTTTCTTGTTCTTAGTGACTATCAGCAACACGAGATTATAGCATTGTCGTGGTTAGCAGCAATATAAGGGCTTTTCACATTATTCATTGGGTTTTTTAATAGGAAAATAGTTACGATATCTTTGTGGTCTTTCAGCACAAGTAGATGAAGAAGATACAGGGGAATAAAGAAAGGGAGTGCAGTTGTGGTGAGTTAGAAAGACTCCTAAGCAAGAAGGACTGAGGTGGCAAAAAAACAAACAGAAATGGTTATGGTAGATTAGAGGCACAGATTTGCCTGCCAGGTTGAGACTGACAACTCAACCTGTTAAGTAAAGAAATTAGGAGCTTATTTTCAGCCTTGGAGCCACAGATGTAGGAGCGTGGGAACATTTGCAATCCCAGAAGAAAAACCCCAGGAACCTAATGCAGGTAGATTCCCAGCGAGGTTTGATATCCAGTTCATCAGCGGGAAGAGGAACAGTCCTGTTTTTCATGGCCCTCTCAAGAGCCCTGACTGTCCCTTGTACATACAAGGAGACTGATCAACATGAGCTTGTCTAAAAGTGGTGAGTGCTATGTACTAGGCATTTCAACCAACTTGGATACATCCAAGATTTGGTAGTCTTATGGCACTTGATCCATACGTACACATCAGATTTGTCTGTCATATCAAAAAATTTGGCCTGCCCAGCATTCAGGAAATTATAAATCCTTACGCAGAGAGCTCGGGCAGAAGTATTACCAAAAGTGGTGCCCTCTTCTATGATTTTTGGCCATATTTAGGTCTCTGTGGTGAGGCATCATGAATACTCCCCACAGTATCAAGGCAACACTATTAAAAGGAAGTGGTCTTGATGTTAGAATAACGCAAGCATTCTCTCTGTTCAGTGTGGGTAACTGCAAATGGTCCCTTCTTACCTGTAAATGTGTTCTTCCACCAGAGGTGACAGCTTTCCTTGGCAAGTGGGGTATTCTGGGGCATCAGCTAATTGGATCGGCAGCAATTACTCCCTTTCGAGGCTGTTTTGCATTAATCCCCTTTTGTTATTAAGCCTCATTCTATGACATTTGTGCAAGCACCACTCATAATCTGCATCTTATCCACACAACACCAACTGCATGATTGGATTGAAGCATTGGGGTATCTCACTGAGGAGTGAAAGGGGCCATTAGGAAGAAATTAATTGCTGTGAGGGTGATGAGACGCTGGAATGGGTTGCCCAGAGAAGCTGTGGCTGCCCCATCCCTGGGGGGGTTCAAGGCCAGGCTGGATGGGGCTTGGAGCAACCTGGTCTGATGGGAGGTGTCCCCACCCATGGTAGAGCATTGGACTTGGTGGTCTTTAATGTCCCTTCCAACCTGAAACATTCTATATGAATCTATGATTCTGTCCCTGTAAAACGTTTCATGGACAGATACCATGTAGAAATATGGCCTTAATAGTGCACACTAGACTGCGCTGCAATTGCAAGAACATGGACATAATTTTATCCTTCTAGTTATACAAGGTCCTGTTCAAAACCTTGACAGGTAGAAGTTACTTGCTCTTGAGTTGCATGAGTTTTGGAGCCTACCTATCAGAAATTCTGTGACTGGAGGGAGAGTCTCTTTGGGATCAGAGGAACCATGTGTGGGTACATGCTGAAATACCAGAAGTTCCCTCTGAACATCGGGAAACACTTTTTCACTGTGAGGGTGATCGAGCACTGTCACAGATAGCTCAAGGAGGTGGTGGAATCTAATTCCCTGGAATTATTCAAAAGTCATCCGGACACAGTCCTGGGCAACCAGCTGTAGGTGACCCTGCTTGAGCAAAAGGGTTGGAGCAGATGACCTCCAGAGGTCCCTTCCAACTCTATGACTCTGTAATGCAGGTAGCACCCAGTGGGAGCCAAGGCATCAGAATCTGGCCTTCCACTGGTTTGATGTAGAGGAAAATCATCCCATCTCTTCAAGTGTCTTGTCAAAAGCTCCTCATAACGAAATACATGGAAACTGAAATAGGGTTGAAATAAGCAATTTTGCCAACAACATTTAGAATGTAACATTTTGCACTCTCGATACAATTTCCACAGCTCTCTGGATATACCTGCTTTGACTGAAATGATTATTCTTCAGAGATAATGAAATCTTTGGTTTCAGGCACCATTTGAATTACACATCAGGATATTTATTTTTTTTTTAATCTTGGAAAAAAAAAATCAATTGCCTTTTTTTTTTTCTTCTTAGGGACAATCTGGTACTTGTATCTTCAAAGCTGTTATTTACATATCAACAGCTTTGTTCAGCTCCTCTGTTCTTTAGCCAAGTGTGAGATTACAATGAAAACCAGGGAAAGGGGTGGCAACTCAATCCAGTCCAGTTGGAAGAGGAAAAAAAGGAGCAAAAGGGACTATTAGGAGAAAAAAACAATGATGGCAAAAGGAACACAACTGTGCATTTTTGCATTTTGTTTAATTTAATGTCATGTTTCTTTTTTAATTGTAAAATCTTCTCTGAAGTTTGAAAAGAATTTTCCCCCTCTAACCAACTTGGTCTTTTTCCATTTGGCAAATACACTGTTGGGTTTATTTTTCCCTCCCGTATGTCGAATGGATAATAAAACAAATAGATCTGCTAATGTTTTTTGTGTAGGAACAACTTTTCCTGTACGCTGTTCTCATAAAAAGCTTTTCTTGCCCCACAATGGCATCATGAATAACAACAGCTTGTCTAGTAAACTCCTAATGAAGTAAAAATTAAGTATATCACAATTTACTAACAGTCAGTCATGTGCCAGAATAGAGTTCGACTCTTTCTTGGAATCATTTTGAAGTTTTTTTGAACCAGGATCAGACATGAATTAAGATAAAAGAAAGAAAACACTAAAAAAGGGAAAGACTCTGATTTAAACAAGAGCATGGAGGCGCCCCCTTGTTTTAATTGGTGTGGCATCAGGCACCCATATCTACTTCCACGTGCTACTTTCACGGCAAAGTCCCCCTTTCCACACCTTGCTGCTAAACAGCTAAAGACACTTTTATTTATATTTGGATTTCGAAGAAAACCTCACTTGATAGTGAAACCAAGCTAAGAGATTATAGCATTGAGACAGGAAGAAAGCTGTAGCTGGTGAATGAAAAAGGGAAGGACGATGAAGAAAAAAGGAGGATGATGACAAATCAAAGTGGGAGACTTGAAAAAAAGACAAAAGGGATGAAGAGTGAGATCATTCTTGTATCAGACTCTTATCTTACCCTTTCACTTTCCTCGGGCCCAGTCCCTGCACGTATCGCACATTAATTAGGGGTACCAGCCAGCACTTGGCGGTGACACAGTTTCTCTAATGCAGAGGTAGGGAGAGTAATATTTAAGTGAGAGAAGAGTAGACTTAGGTTGGATATTAGGAAAAATTTCTTTACTCTGAGGGTGGTTGAACATGGGAACAGGCTGCTCAGGGAGGTGGTTGAGGCCCCTTCCTTGGAGATATTCAAGGCGAAGCTCGATGAGGCCCTGGGGAACCTGGTCTAGTTGGGGGTGTCCCTGCGACTGCGGGGAGGTGGGACTAGATGGCCTTTGGAGGTTCCTTCTGGCCTGGATGAATCTATGATTCTGGGATTCTAATGAGGCCACTACATTTTACTTACTCTAGGTGAAATATGAGACGTGAGAAAGGACTGAGGGAAATCTGTTGTCATCGGGGAAAACAACATATTTTAAAGTTGTGTGCACATCTCACTGATTGCTGGGCAGATGTTAGCTATTGTCTACTCTTTCTCTGTGAGGGGTCTGGAGAACAAGTC
>VZRU01004774.1:14702-59934 GCA_013398155.1 Pedionomus torquatus
CCAAGTGAAGGTCCAGAGGGAATGGTCTGAAGTTGCAGCAGGGGAGGTTCTGATTAGATATTAGGCAGAATCACTTGACTGAGAGGGTGGTCAGGCACTGGAACCGCCTGCCCAGGGATGTGGTGGAGGCACCATCCCTGGAGTTAGTTAAGAAACATGTAGATGTGGCACTTCAGGGCATGCTCCAGTGGCTGAGATTGGAGGGTGTGGGTTGTGTTTCTGTGTATGGTTGGATTTTGGGAGGTGATCTCAGAGGTTCTTTCCAACCTTAACAGTTCTGTGATTCAGGCAGGCTTACGAAGGAATGTTATCGCGGTGTCTCCGGACACAGGAGCTGGCTGTTAGGATCTTGAGCTGTTTTCCTCCCCTCCCTTTTGCTTTTTTCATCCCTTAAAGTTATGGAAGGACTAGCTACCACCCAGGTGACTCACTTGCTCTTCTGTGCTTCTCAAAGCTGTTTGCAATAGAAGGTAAACATTTTTCCACAAGACAGGCAACGCGAAGCGGCACAGAGTCTGAAAGAGAGCATGAACTAAGGGTACAAGGATTGTTTCAGCTATCAGTGAGGCGCAGCTGTCTCTGAGCCTGGTGCAGCTCTGAAATAATAGGCGCCACTACTGTAAAATGTGGCAGGAGGAAGAGAGAATACAGCGCTCCTCTGAAAAGAGAACTTCATATTGAGCTGAATGCAATTACTCAAATGGACGTCAGCCAGTGCACCTGGGCTCACTCGGCACAGCAAACCCTAATTCCTGAAGAGGTTTTCAGGAGGAATGTTCTGCGGCACTACATCAGTTCTCAGAACTGTTTGTATAGTTTGGATTTTCATCTTCGCTTTCACAATGACGCTTGCTCTTAGCTCTATCGCCTAATGAGCACAGAGAAGTTTCTCTATAACTTTGTCAGAACTCCGCAGCAAATTGAACTGAGACACCAAGATGACAAATGTTTTAATCTTTTGAATATTTCAATGCTGGGAAATACAATTGATTGCATACTCAAGTGGTGCACATTGACCAAAAAATACCAGCTTGGTTAGTGGTGATTTTTGGTAGCTGTGGATCCAGTCCAGTGCTCTGAAGCATATCACGAAAATCCTGGTTCCTTCTTCTCACAGCTTGGACAGAGGAATCTTAGTCCCACAGAGACTGGGCTGGCTATTCACATTGGAGTGGGTGGACCAGAACATGCCTGCTCCACGCTGACTGGAAAGGAACCAGCAGTAGTCCTGAAGCCAGTTTAGAGCTCGGTTGTGCCTGCTAGTTTGTTACTGAGAAGCTAATAAATGTCTCTCAGCAAGGTTTGATGAGCATCTCCCTTGTTGGGCCTATGGTGCCATGGGCAGAGACACCTCCCACCAGACCAGGTTGCTACAAGCCTGGCCTTGAACTCCTCCAGGGATGGGGCAGCCACAGATTCTCTTGGCAATCTGTTCCAGTGCCTCACCACCATCACAGCAAAGAATTTCTTCCCAAAATCTAAATTTCCCCTCTTTCAGTTTAAAACCATTCCCCCTCATCCTATGGCTCCACTCCCTGGTAATGAGTTACTCTTCAGCTCTCCAGTAGCTCCCTTCAGGTACTGGAATGGGCTATAAGGTCTCCCTGGAGCCAGTACTTGTGTGCAGAACTCTATTGATCTGGGTCTTCATTTTCAGGGCCAATTATCATCATCCATGACCAATAAATCTAGACTGCTGGCTAAGCCTCTAAAACCCAAAGGTTTAAAATCAAGCAGAAGAAACAGTTTTCTCCGTATGCGACCCTAAAAGGGACTGCCGTTCAGCTGGCTACATGGCAGAAGAAGGTTGAAAAGTAGATACGTTCATGAAATTTCCTTCTGATAGCCACAAAACTTGAAGTAGTCGCTAGAAGGTCTCATGCGCTACAACGGTTCATGAGGTCAAACACAGGACATCAACTTTTGCAAAAAATCTCAGAGTCCTGAAAGTCAATTGAAGAGGCTGTATTAGCCAGGGCAGCATTATCTCTAATGCACTCATTTCCTCCATAATTGAAGTCATTAAAGTACAAATATTTGGACGTGTACTGGAGCATCAGATTGGATTTCTAGCCTTTTACCAATTTTCCCTTTATGTTCTTTCTTAGGATCAATCTGCAGCAATTGGCTTAGAGTAAAATACCCTGCTGTGGCTTGTCCCTGCACAGACCCCATAAGCAGTGTCCCAGCAGTATTGTACTTCTGTTGCATGGAACAGTACTGTCCTAAGACTGAATAGCTAATGGGAGAGAAAATGAAAATGGCAAAGTGAGAGGAAGTTCTACCACATTTAGAAAGGCAGCCAACGCTGGGCTCTGGTAACTGTGTGAAAAAGAAGGACCTCTGGTGAGTACATGAGCCAGCAGTGTGCCCAGGTGGCCAAGAAGACCAACAGCATCCTGGCCTGGATCAGGAACAGCGTGGCCAGCAGGAGCAGGGAAGTGATGGTGCCTCTGTCCTGGGCACTGGTGAGGCTTCACCTCCAGTGCTGGGTTCAGTTCTGGGCCCCTCACTACAAGAAGGACATTGAGGGGCTGGAGCGTGTCCAGAGGAGAGCCACCAAGCTGGGGAGGGGTCTGGAGAACAAGTCCTGTGAGGAGAGGCTGAGGGAACTGGGCATGTTGAGTTTGGAGAAGAGGAGGCTGAGGGGAGACCTCCTTGCCCTCTACAGCTCCCTGAAAGGAGGGTGTAGAGAGGTGGGTGTTGGGCTCTTCTCCCAAGGGAATGATGACAGGAGCAGAGGAAATGGTCTGAAGGTACTGCAGGGAAGTTTTAGACTGGATAGTAGGAAGGACTTGACTGAGAGGGTGGTCAGGCCCTGGAACAGCCTGCCCAGGGAGGTGGTGGACTCACCATCCCTGGAGGTATTTAAGAAACATGTAGATGTGGCAATTCAGGGCATGATCTAGTGTCCAAGATTGTTGGGTTGAGTGATTTGCCTTCCGGGGTTCAATTTTTTGTGTCGGTTTATTTTTTTATTATTTTGGGATTTTTTGGTTTTGGGGTTCTTTTTGGTATGTGTATGCTTGGACTCGATCTCAGTGGTCCCTTCCAACCATCAAAGTTCTGTGATTCTGTGAAATTTGTGAATTTTGATCAGTTTTCTACATTTCATCAGCATGTATTTAGAACCGCACTTCGTAGATGAATCATTTTAGGAATTCCTGATAATGGTATGTGCAAACAGAGTTGTGTGTCTTGTCACTGTATTAAAAATAGGCACCCAGTTATTCAGAATATTAGATGACACTGCTCTTTCTATAGGTATGTGATATTTGGATGTACTTTGCTGGCATATTATAATGAAAAGAGACTACTACCTAACCCAGAAAACTAAGCAAAATCAATGATCCTGTATCATTCGTTAAATTTGATGTGTTAATGCATTTCTTGTGCATGATGACAACAAATCAATTCCCATATGGCATGTCATGTTTCCACAACAGTATTGTTTCAAACACAGGTGAATGCTCATAGCAGCGAACTGAATTTAGACTGTGATGACCAGAAGAGGTTGTCACTCACACCAGCCTTAGCCTGCCAAATTTCATTCACAATTCATAGAGTTCCTCCACCTTTAAACCCTCGTATCTGAATTGCAATGACCTTTGGTCTTCAGATTAGTTCATCTTTATCCATCTTTTACCCACTTCTGACCTCACAGCAGTTATTCGTTATATTTTGCACTATTTATATTTGGATGAACTGGATTTACAGGAAAGAAAAATGGAAAATATAAGAAAAGAACATTTTGTAGAGATGGCTTGGCTCACATTGAGGTCAATCTTTGTAATTTTACTGAAGCTGATCTGTATACTCCCAAACATATTTCAGTAAAATGCATGCATTTTACTTTTCTTTTAATACACAGGGTGTTTTATTTGGGAATAATAAAACCCAGTCTCAATATATTTAGCCTAACCAGTATTATAGAATGTAACCTTATGGTTTTGTATATGCATTAATGAGGATTTAACAATTCAGGCTGGTGATGTAACAATATGTACCCTGCGATGCTTTCAGTCTTAACCACAGCATCTCTGAGTGCTATTGATTGATTCTTCGTGTTTTAAAGACGCTTTCAAGCTGCTTGGTTTCAAGGACACAACAAAGTTCAAGTGGGCGAGTGTTTAAGAAAGGCCAGATGAGAATGTGATTTCAAGTTATTGACGAAAACTTTATCTAACATTTAAACTAAACATTTTTTTCATGTTCTCACCCAGTCATTTCGCCATTATCGCTGCTGACCCTGAGTTAGCAAACATCATCTACTCAACTATCTGAAGTCCTTCATACTATTATAATTTCAGTCTATTTGGATTCAAATTTGTGTGGCAAAGCATCAGATAAACATGAGGTATGATGTCTGGGATATCAAAAAGGGAAATTTGTTGTTTGCAGGCAGATACTGTTGTTCTTGTGTCATGTTTAGACTTAATGATCTGAGCTGTCCTTTCCAGCCTAGACAACTCTATGGTTCTGTGGTTTTTTCTATGCTTACCAGCTATTGGAGCAGCAAAGTCACAACCCCTGCATTTGTGCCTCATGTTTTCAGCTGCCTTCGGGGTCAGTCAGTCATATCAGCTGCGTGGTTTAGATCTCACAAGGACATTTTCTTCAGTTTATCCTGATTGAGCTTATTCAGTCTGAACACTGGTGAGATCCTCTCTCTGTAAAATGGATGGAACAAAATCAAAGGCATCACGTATCCCCGATTTGGGGGAAAAAAATAATCTCCAGATATAAATTTTAAACCCTTGGTTCGCCTCTCTTGTTAGGAATCTGTGAAAGAAATACAGGATTTAGCCAACCCAATTTCAAAAAGCTAAAAACAAGGCAGGTTGTCTGTGGTCTTTTGAGAGTCAGCAGCAGGAAATGGGAGGCTCCAGAGGGTCATGGATCCACTCCCACAACTCAAAGCCATCTCCAAGAGCTGCCCCACTCCTCTGATAGTGAACATCACCTTGAGGTACCATCTGCCTAGTTTCAGACAGCTGACGTTAGGTAGGACAAATCCCTCCCTTCATGATTAGGATGTCTCTCACATGGCTTGATAAAAGATGGGTAAATTAGATCTGATAAAGAAAGCTGCCTGGTGGCAGCTGGAACAATGATTTGTGAGTCCCAGTCCCACATGCAGATGACAGGGCTGTGCTCCCTGTCATTGCATTAGAAAGCTTTCTTTTTTCTAACAGATGTATTCCGGAAGAAAAATCATGCTACACTGGAAAGACTCTTTTGCATTTCTTCTCTATGAAAATTAAGTTACGTGGGACTCTTCAGGATTTACCATATAGAGTTTATGCCTCTTAACGTGCTCCTCTCAAAATATATGGCAGCCAAAGATGGCTCATGTAAGATACAGGGTAATTAGTCATTTATGTAACTCGCTTTCATACAAACCAAATCAGCTTCTATATAAATGTCTAGACAGCACATTAGTGCTTTGCCCAGCCGGCCCAAGAACGTGTCACCGGTAAAGATAAGAGGATCCCTGCTTCCAAAACTCCTTGTTTGCACATGCCGTGCTCCCTGCTGTCATTTATATTTTGGCAGATAAACCTTAAGCGTGTGGGTCGGAAATATTCCAATCTGTTAAACAGAGCTCATCTAAGGGTGTATTTCTGTAAGTCCGATTGAAATCCGTATTTGTTTGTTCAGAACGTTGACCTCGGAGAGACTTCAGATGTCCCTCAGGACTGTGTAAAATTAAGGCCTACTCTATTTATAGCATCATCATTTCAAATCTATTACCAGCTCATTCGTAGTACACTTAATAGAAGAATTCTCAATGGGGAAGATAACATGTTCTTAGATTGAACGTAGGATTACTGTGATGGAAATGGACAGAATCACGCAGTTGGGGCCAAAAGCTTTAGTTCCAAACAATCAAATTCTTGCTTTAAGCAGCAATCGGATTAAGGGCTGGCATGCACAGGCCTGTCACGCACCGTGGAACGTCTTACAAAGTTCCTGATGGGGAAAGGAAGGTTTGAGCTGAAGAGTACGTGCACCTGAGTGTGGAAATCCAGCCTGGAGGGCTTCTGCATGCATGGCACAGCACTGGCAGCTTCACCTAAGGCCAGGATCAGATACGTGCATTAGAAGGGCTCTTCACTTCTGCCTCTTAACATCATTTATCAGCAGGAAAGCACTGGCCTGACATGATTAACGTTAACCAAATCCTTACCTTAAATTGCCAGCACCACCGCAGATAGTGTGGCATTAAGCCAAGTGAAAAATTCCTCAGCTAGATCTAATTCTTGTGCATTAAGGCGATGTAACGACGAGTATTCTTTATCTTGTTGTTCAGTGTCCAGATCAAACCCAAACACCAGGCAGATCAATGTGACAGACACGGCAGGTCTTCTCACTCAGGCAACTCACTTGGTTCTGTTCATTGCCACCTGAAGGAAACACGTATTTCAACCAAAAATGGAGCATGCACTTTCTTGTGCCCACGGTGAAAGCCTCTGGAAAAACAAGCTGGAGCCATAAGAATCCTAGAGGAAAAAAAAAAATACCAATTTTACCTAAGAGTCTATAATTATGGTTCTTGCTTCGGATGAAGGAGACTACAGTTCTGTCCTGTACTCTCCCTCCAGCCCAATTTACGTCAGTTCTGATTGTCCATCTACCCAGCAGCGTTTTCCCCTAATTTATTCTCCTCAGGAACACAGTTGCAGGATTAATAAACAGTTTCACTGCATAGTATTTTTTTCAGTAGCAAAACAAAGAGAACAAAACCCAGCAAAAAAGCCAGTAATTTGGGAAATGGTAAATATTAATAAAATATGATTGCAACTCAGAAAGGGTTTAGCTGCTCATCTGGAAGTCTTCTTTACAAATCCTATACAAGCCTGCCATTTGCGGAACAGGGATCTATCTTCACGTGTCCTGTTGCCAAAAAGTACAATTCATACAAAATAGTTCTTAAAATGTTTCTAAGTACTGGAGGACATAGCAGAAGCTTTCTCTGAGTCTCTGTATGTAACACCTGCATCTGGCTTTCGGGGGCTCAGACGTCAGAAAAAACTTGTATTAGAATATCTTTATTCTACCGGCGATTTGAAACTTGAGTTTGGATGCAAATTCTGTTACTCAGTCCCGTCTCTGTTCTTTCTCTGTAGATAGTTGGGGAGGGGGGCAAGGAGGGGAAGTTGACTATTGCACTGTTGCTCCCCGTGCAGCCTATTCCTGTTTTGGAAGGCTTCCTAAACTCATTACACAGGCAAAACTCCCAATTAAGTTATTTATTTGCCTGTGCAGAGACCAAAAAACAGATCAGAGAACAGAACTGTCCATGGCTATAAACATGTCAGCTGTTGGCTTGCTTTTGCTCCCTCCTTGAGTGGAGTCCAGACAGATTTTAAAATTCAGGGGGAAGTTGCAAGTCAAAACCCTCCCGCCTATTTAGCCACCACACATAGAATAACCTGTACTGCCAAGGGCCATTGGTTTTCTAGATGGAACGGACCTTCAGGGGAAAAAGAAAGTGTTTTTAGTGAAAGGAAAATGAATTAATTGGAACTTCAGCCTTCAGCTGTCAGCACCAGAAGACTATGTCAGTGGAAACAGGAGTTGCCTCTAATAAACCTCACCTGCTCTCAACAGCCCTGGGTGCAGTGATTTTATGTACAAATCTCTACAGAAGCAGGGCAACACTCATCAGCACAAACACAGACTCATACCATTATTAAAGTTGGAAGCAACCTTTAAGATCATCCAGTCCAACCATCAACTTAACTCTGATAAAAGAAAACACAATAAACGCACATCTCTAAGCACTGTCTTCTAAATACCTCCAGAGATGGTGACTCCACCACTGCCTTGGGCAGCCTCTTCCAATCCTTGATGACCCTTTCAGCATTAAAAATTTTTCATAATATCCAATCTGAACTTGCCCTGGTGTAACTTGAGGCCATTTCTTCTTGTCCCATCACCTGTTCCTTTGGAGAAGAGACCAACCCCCCATGGCTACACCCTCCTTTTAAGGAGTTGTAGAGAACAAGGTGATCTCCCTTTAATCTCCTGTTCTCCAGGCTGAACACTCCCAGCTCCCTCAGCTGCTCCTCATAAGGCTCATTCTCCAGTCCATCAGCTGTGGTAGCTGTTGCCTTGATTTCTAAATAAAATGCTGCAGCAGAAAAAGAGCAATACTCAGGTGTCTTGGCTGTTGACCATACAAGACTCGGTATTGATTTACTTCCAGAGTAATATTCATCTTGTAGGGTAAAAGGGGCTCGTTTACCTGATAAGTCTAATAAGCTACCAGTGTATTTAGGAAAAACACAATGTTCTCAGATGTCACAGAAAACTAGCTAGGCTGCAGTACTGAGGCTGCGATTGTGATTCTTGAGCTTATAATTTGATTTATGTTGTTAAAACTAGGGAAGTATGAGTCTCAGGAAATAGTTCTATTAATGCTTTGTGAGACACAGGGAGCCAGGCTGGCAGCAATCTTCAACGGCTCTAAGTTGTCTGAAACAGAAAAAGATAACTTGTGTGTTAAACTGGGCTAATATTAAAAAGCTTAAAGACATATTTTACTTATTAAATAGTGAAAACTGTGGAAGCGAGTGGTGAACTGCAACTGCTTGACTTCGTCATAAATTAGGAGGTGAAAACGTCAGTTCACATGCTCTGAAGTGATGAATCCACCTGGGTAAGGCATATATTGGAGATCATACTTGGAAGCTAAAGATATGTGTCAAAATAGATGTATGAACCACACATCCTTTGTTTATTGTAGACGGCTGCCACTTAGTTCCCCTCCTCTATACACTGTGAAATAATCAGGTCCTGTACTAATTGTATTTATTACAAGATTTAGAACACTTTGTTCAAATACTTTTTATTTTCTTTTTTTAATGAAATAACAGTTTTGTAGCTTTTGTCAAACCGGTCCTGCTAAATTTGGGATCTTTGGAAGGGGATCCTCTTGGGCTGTCATAATGGAGCGTTACTTTGTGTTGCCATTCATGCAAACAGACTATTATGATTAAGATGACTGCTGTTAGTGTGCGACTGCTTCGGTGGCTGTGAAAGCTGAGATGTGCACTGCATCGGGGCAGGAGACTGCTTGAGCAAACAGGAAACTCAGAGTTAAGATGAGGGAGATAATTCTTTCCCTCCACTCTGCTCTGATGGGATGCTACCTGGAGCACTGTGTCCACCTCTGGAGTCCTCAGCACAGGAGGACATGGAACTGTTGGAACTGGTCCAGTGGATGGCCATAAAGGTGCTCAGAGGGCTGGAGAACCTCTGCTGTGAGGACAAGCTAAGCAACTTGGGGTTGTTCAGCCTGAGAAGAGAAGTCTCTGGAGAGAACTTATAGCACTTTGCAGTCCCTAAAGGGGCTCAAGGAGGCAAAGGACTCTTGATCAGGGAGGGGAGCCATAGGACAAGGGGTTTTCAACTGAAAGAGAGGAGATTCAGATGAGATCTTAGGAAGAAATTCTTTGCTGTGAGGGTGGTGAGGCACTGGAAGAGGTTGCCCAGAGAAGCTGTGGCTGCCCCATCCCTGGAGGGGTTCAAGGCCAGGCTGGATGGGGCTTGGAGCAACCTGTGTGGTGGGAGGTGTCCCTGCCCAGGGCAGGGGGTTGGAAATTGATGGTCTTTAAAATCCTTTCCAATCCAAAGCATCCTATGATTCCTTCACTGTAGTCCGAGGAAATAGGCTTCTTTCCTTTGTTCTTGCTGCTTCCTGTGCTTTAGAGAGCAAGTCACACAAACCAGACTTTGCATAGGCTTTATTCGTGGGTCTCTCAGTACGTTAGTGCCTGGCCTGAGAGCAGCACAGTTCTAATTTGGAGAAGTGTGTGCAATGCCAGACCCAGCTGAACTTAGGAGAGCTGTTCTCAGAATGTATCAACCACTGTACGAATGCTTCCTGTGCTGAAAATTCAGTCCTAGGGCATCTCAAAATGAGAGCTTAAAACAAAACTAGGTGATATCCTTAACTTTAATCTCATTGCCATGGTACCATCTGTGTAAAACGGCGCTGATACATTTGCCTTCAGCTTACAGGTCAAGAAAATATATAAAGAAAGTTTACAAATCACCTGCTGGCTCTGTGTGTACCACAGAACAGCCCAGGAGTGTATCCATTATATTTAGGAGAGAGATTCTCTACTAAAATGTACACAATACGTTGAGCAAAGAGAAAACAGAAAAGCAAGTGCTATTTTAATGCATGCACTGAACGAGATGGGAGGCATATGGAAAAAATCATATGTGCTCAAGTCATTAAAAACTATTCTAATGCTTGAGGGGGAAGGGTAACTAAGGACAAATGCTGAATAGAAACCACTAAATGTAGTATTCCCTGAGCTCTTGGTGCTTGATAATGTTAAATTTATGAAATTCTTTCAATGAAGCAGGGAGCGAGCATAGATATGCTTGTCTACATTCCACATTTCCTATTTTCTAACCTGTCCAACATTCCTTGCTGCTGCATCACGCTGATAGCCCAACCAGCTTTCCCACTTTAAGGTACTTGGATTGCAGCTTGGATGGAAGGCGACCAGTAATGAACCACAGACAGCACTTCTGCTCATTCATTAGACCATGTTCTCTCTGCCTGCACCCAATTAACCTTCTCCCATGAGTCCAGAAAGCAGAGTGGAAGCTGTATAATAATTCTTGGGTCATTAAAAATTCCCACAACAGTTTTTGTAAGAGTAATTTTGTCCTGGCCAACTCCCAATGTCATTGAATTACTTGAATTATCTGAGAACAGGACTAATGTATTCATTGTACATTTTACTTAAAACGTCATGGAACACGTCGAAGAACATATTCAGAAATATATTTGTGAGTGATTCAGCTGGGCCTCCAAGCTGGGGGTATAATGGCAAGAAGAAGCATTGTAGGATTAGTCAGGAAGGTTATCTGATACTGGTTGACTGGCTCTTCTGCGTTCTACATAGGAAATTCCTTCTGGGTTTTTTTTCTGAAAGATGTCATATTTTTCTTTCTTTCTTGTCTAATCAGTTCTGCAGCTTTGATCATGTTGTTCAAAATAGGTATGCTTGTCGACCTTACAGCTGGAAGGGTTTCAGTCCCAGTGAAAGGGTTACTCTTATGGGAGTCTTATCAAGGAAATTTTCTTGGCCTTTATCCCTCTGTGATCAGGAGCCAGCAGTGTGCCCAGGTGGCCAAGAAGGCCACCAGCATCCTGACCTGTGTCAGGAACAGCGTGGTGAGTAGGACTTGGGATGTGATCGTCTACATGTAGTGGGCACTGGTGAGGCCCCACCTTGAGGGCTGTGTCCAGTTCTGGGTCCCCCACAACAAAAAAGACATTGAGGGACTGGAGTAGGTCCAGAGAAGGGCAACGGAGCTGGTGAGGGGTCTGGAGCACAAGTCTTGTGAGGAGCAGCTGAGGGAGCTGGGGATGTTCAGCCTGGAGGAGGCTGAGGGGAGACCTTCTGGCTCTCTCCAGCTCCCTGAAAGGAGGGTGTAGCCGTGGGGAGTTGGTCTCTTCTCCCAAGGAACAGGTGATGGGACAAGAGGAGACGGCCTCAAGTTGTGCCAGGGGAAGTTCAGATTGGATATCAGGAAGAATTTTCACACTGACATTGCACATTGGAATGGGCTGCTGTGGGAGGTGGTGGAGGCACCATCCATGAGGTATGCAAAAGCCAGGTTGACATAGTGCTCAGTGACATGGTTTAGTGATGGGTTGTTGTTTTTGATCTGAGTTAGGTTGATGGTTGGACCATATAGATGATCTTAAAGGTCCTTCCAACCTAGACAATTCTATGCTTTCATGATTCCTTTATTCTATGAGCAGTCTTAATTATTAGACATTATTTCTTTGCTACTTGTGTAACTCCTTGCATCTCTACTAGCTCAACAAGATTTAAACACCTCCTGACTTTAAGCAATGCACTGATTAGAAATGCTGTGCGAGCTGTTGACCTCTCCAAATCCTATAGAAGGCCTCCTTTTTCTAAGTGTGACCTGTGGGTGAGCTTGGACAAACTGTTCGTTCCTATACAGAGCCTGAGAAGAGTTCCAGGTCAAGGCCTGCAAAGAAGAACCCACTTGCAGTATGCAATCAGGAGTTCTATTGATTTTACAAAACCCAGAAAGTCTGTTTCTCAGTCTTTGTGCTTTCTATTGGCATTTTATCAGTTAACTCCTTGAAGATATATAGACAGTTACAGAATTCTTCTATAACTTAGCATTTGCCAACACTGGGTAGTCAATGCGCTGTGTTATTCCATTTTTATGTTTTTACTGAGGAAAAAAATAAATAAAATATTGATCCAGGCAGTTGCTTCCTGTACTCGTGGCTTCTTTCAGCGAGCAATCACAAAACGAGTTCTTCATCTCATTAGCTTACGGTGACGGTAGGCATAAATTACCCAAATTGACCCGTCTAAAGTAAGTTTTATGGAAGTCACTGTTCTGTGTAATCGCAGTGCTCCGTGTAATGATGGATTTACTAGCAGTGCTTGACTGAGACTTAGAATAATAATACATTTCTTCAACAAATGTAGCTTAGTAACATTCAGAGGCGATTTTACTTCTTTTTTAGCAAAGATTGTCTTTATCCTAAACAACAGCATTTTATATGAGTTATCCTTATGCAAACGTGTTAGTCAATAGAACATTTTTACCTCTATGTCCTTTCCACTGCATAGTTGATTTTTTTTTTTTCTTGTAGACTCAGGGCTTAGGCAGCCTGCTTTCATTTTCAATGATATTGCAAAATCATTTTATAGTTTGATAAGGATTGTTATATGGAAATTACAAAATACCATGTCTTTCGTGAAGTCTTTGCTGTTGTTCATTCATCTTTTTGGAACCAAAAATAAACGTTGCTCGGATGCTGTTCTCTCTGAGTAGAAACTATACTTTATTAGGTGCCCTTTCTTCTAGCCAAGGTTAGATTTTATTTTGTTCTACTTAAGAAAAAAAAAACAATGGCACTTGCGTGAATGTGTGTAAAATAAAAATGTTTTCTGCAGTTATGTAGAAAACTTCTACTGTCATCAATGTACACCAGCAGGTTGTGCTCATCAGAAGAGTTCCTCAAAATTGCTGTGAACAGGGAGCAACAGCTTTCCTTAGAAACTGAGCATTAGAACTCAACAGAAGTTATATTTGACCAGAAATGGTGCTGAAAGATAAAAAACGTAAGGATTCCATGGCAAGTTATGAGCAACAACCTCTCCTTGATTGCAAAGCAGGAGGGAACGTGTGAAGAGGGGTTGTGGATGTGCCACCAACTGACACGCAGTTTGTGAGGAGATTTATCATCTTTGTGAGTGGGACTTCTCTTAAGGTTCTCCTTCCTGTCAGCATCTAAATGCTTCTGGATTTCCTAGAACACAATGTGCACACCAGCTTCATTAACTGCTGTTTCTGGTCATGCCTAGTGTGGCCTGTTACAGTGGGGAGCTCTTCTGACCAGCTGGAATAGATTATTCAGCCACAAAATTGAGCTGCCTTTAGAAAGATCCTGAAACTCAGCAAAGTGCCCTGGGCCACGCTGAAGGGTCACACTGTAAAAGTCTGTGTCTAAGGTGTGATTCTCTCATCTTTGTTTTTGCCTCTGTCCTCTATCATAAAATCATAGAATGGTTTGGGTTGGAAGGGACCTTAAAGTTCATCCAGTTCCAACCCCCCTGCCCTGGGCAGGGACACCTCCCACCACACCAGGTTGCTCCAAGCCCCATCCAGCCTGGCCTTGAACCCCTCCAGGGATGGGGCAACCACAGCTTCTCTGGGAAACCTGGGCCAGCATCTCACCACCCTCACAGCAAAGAATTTCTTCCTAAATAGCTAAACTTGGTAGACATGACAGAAATCCACTCCATTTTCCACCCTTGGCCTGTAGCCTACTGTCCTGGTGATAGCTGGCCCTAGTATTGACATTCAGGAAGGGATTTTTATATCACTTTTGGAGTGCAGTCACTCCATCAGTGATATTGGTGGTTTAAGAAAGGAAGCAAAGAATCAGTTACTGAAATGAAATTTTCCTCTTCAGGCCTTAACTCAGACTCTGGAAATCTTAATTCAGAGAGCTTCAAACTCAAATTGCATTTTGCTGACAAATTGCCAAAGCACGTTTGACCCGTGAGAGAGCCTCTTCCAAGGGCTAAATGAAAAATGCATTCTTGTAAATATCCTTGAAATGGTTGTCGGGTTCTCCTCATGCTCTCAGCCATTAGCCCCTTCCAGAAAATGGTTTTCAGATTCTCTTTCCTTCCCTCCTACAGACATAACGGGTTTTCAGCCTCTGAAGATGTTACGAGCACTCTTTATAAATCTCTTTAAAATAACTTGGCAAGTCATAACATGAAACTTCATATAGTTGAAGAAAAACATGCCAGACCATCCTGTATTGACAGAATATGGGACTAAATGTGAAATATGAAGGCTAAGTTGCAAGGTTGTTTTCTTTACATATAGTATACACTAGGTGCAGTGTCTAAAAATATCCTAATTCTTGCCTCTTAATGGCAACCAACAATTAAATATAACATGATTTGCAGTCTCTATGTTACATGCAAAAGAAGTCTTCGGTGCTGATCCAAAGAGTTGCCTTCATGCTGAAGGACAGACCTGTAGAAGATTCCTTTCTATAATAAACATTTGCAAAAGACTGCAGAATTGTTCCTTATACTGAGCTTCTCACGTGTTAAGGGGAATTGAGAGCTCTTGCCCTGAAAAGAGGTGAGAGATGTGAGAGTTTAGGAAGGTGGGGATTCCTTCCTGTTATGGTTTAACTCCAGACAGCAACTGGGACCACGCAGCCGCTCGTGGTGGGATGAGTGGACTCAGAAGAGTAGAAGTGAGGAAAACCTCCTGGGCTGAGATAAAGACAGTTTAATTTTAAAAAAAGCAAAAAGCTGGGCACACAGGTGAAGCAAAACAAGGGATTCATTCAGTGCTTCCCATGGGCAGGCAGGTCTTCAGCCATCTCCAGGAAAGCAGAGCTCCATCATGCTTAATGGTGACTTGGGAAGACAAATGCCATCACTCTGAATGTTCCCCTTCCCCTCCACCCCAGCTTTCTTCTTCTTCCTTCAGCCTGGAGAAGAGGAGGCTCCGGGGAGACCTAATCGCAGCCTTTCAGTACCTAAAGGGGGCTACAGGAAGGCTGGGGAGGGGCTGTTCACAAAGGCTGCTGCGATAGGACAAGGGGCAATGGATTTAAGTTGGAGAAGGGTAGATTTAAGTTGTATATTAGAAAAAAATTCTTTACACTGAGGGTGGTTGAGCACTGGAACAGGTTGTCCAGGGAGGTGGTTGAGGCCCCTTCCTTGGAGATATTCAAGGTGAAGCTCCATGAGGCCCTGGGCAACTTGGTCTAGTTGTGGGTGTCCCTGTGACTGCAGGGAGGTGGGACTAGATGACCTTTGGAGGTCCCTTCTGGCCTGGAGGATTCTATGATTCTTTCAGCTTTATACACTGAGCATGATGTCCTTTTGGTCTGTTGGGGTCAGCTGTCCCAGGTGTATCCCCTCCCAAATTTTTGTGCCCCAACCCAGCCTGCTCACTGGTGGGGTGGGGTGAGGAGCAGGAAAGGCTTTGCCTGCCCAGCAACAACCAAAACCATCAGTGTTTAATAACACTATTCTCATCCCAAATCCAAACCCACTGCTAGAAAGAAAGTCAACCCCATCCAAGCAGAAACCATGACACTTTCAAACCAAGATGCAAAGATCCTCCATGCTGGCTGTTACTAAATGCTCCGTAGGCAAGGTAGAAAAGTGGCATATATTTATTTAATCTGGTTCTATTAATATAATGCTGAATAATGAAACAACACCTGCAAATTCTCAATGTGGGGTTGTGATGTGCGTGCCTATTTATGTCTACACACATACGTTGACACCCAAGAGCCCATTTCTGTATAAATGACTGCAGCTCAGAATGATTTAACCAAAACTCTTGTGTTTTGCTGAGGAGGCTGACGGATCTTCACCAGATGATTACCTTACAGATGTTCGATTTGTAATTCACATATTCCATTTGGCACGTTCTATCTGATACACAGATGCAAGTGAAGAATTTAACTTACCCTCTGGTCTAGTTGGAAGGTGTGGAAGAGAGGATGAACATTTTCTAGAAAAAAAAATTCTTACTTGCTCATCATTGGAAGCTTATTTTCATTAAAATCGGGTAGGAAAATGAACTGAAACCTTCCAGATTTAACTGGAAATGTGGTGGCTCCTCCTTATTAGCACAGAAGCTATAGGGTCAGCATCATTCTCTCCATGCTAACCGAGACTCAGTTTCACGTGATTTACGATAATTTACCCAAAATTGGGCAGCTTTGAGAAGAAAGACTGAGGGAAACTCTTCGTTGCCCATACTTCACACACAGTCTGATGGCTAGAGCCCTGTCTTCAGAGGAGATATAAATTCCAATTACTGTTGCTGTGTGTCAGACAAGATTTGACCAGGAGGCTCCCATTTGCCCAGAAAATGGCCTGCCCGTAGTTTGAGAGCTTGAGTTACCAAATTTAATGGTGCCATGCATGCTCTGAGTAGCTGCGCCTTCCCTAGTGCTTGGAAGGCAATGGAACCTTGTTATGAAAGTAGTCCAGAATTCCTTTCCTTTCCTTACTTCTTTCATAAGCGAGTTATTACAATTCTCAAGTATTCTTCTGGGTTTACCAAAGAGAACACAATGAAAAATGATTGTCTGCATCAGCTTAAATGAAAACTTTCCGTTGTGTTTATTTTTGTTCAGCTGTGCAGTTTTGACTCACACAGGCCTGGTTTCCATGGGCAACCAAGGATACTTGATGTCAAGAGCTCCTAAGTATGAGATACCATTTCAGCCCTGAAGAAGTTGTTTGCATTCCCGATTTTCATTCTTTTGCATCCTGCCACTGTTTTCTCGGGCAGAAAAGCTTTCCAGCAGCGGTCATTACTCTGGTCCCATAGCCTTACAAGATGATTTTGAGCTTGTACTCTCCCCTTCAGCTGCAGAAGAAGACGTGCCGCGTGATGTCTTCACAACCGCTTATTCAGCCCACCAGCTGTCAGGGTGTTAACTGGAAATAACACTGCCAAAATGAGAGTTAATCCTCTGGGGAACGGGAGAGGAGACATACAGTGATGTAACTTGATTTATTTATTTCTTTAGTTAGTTTTTCTTGCGACGCTTCAGTTGTGTTGTGAATTACCCCTCGGAAATATGGGGGAGGGTTTAGGCAGAATCGTTGGAGATGAGACATGGATGGTGGCAGAGCAAGGAACTCTTCTGTTACTTTAGATGAACATTTGTAGTAGGGGCTTGGTTGGTTTGCAGCAAATCCCTGGATCCTCTCCATTTAATACATTCTGGTTTCGTCAGGGGAACGATTTTGGATTTTAAATTTCTTTTGGAGGAAGCTAAATTGGAAAATCCCCTCCAAATGCTTATCAGTGCTCACCAGCTCTGAGGGGAGAGAGTCCAAAGCAATGACTGGCCTTGAGCAGCTTTGAGCCTCAGCATCATGAACACTTTCAGTCTCCAGGACCAGACAAACTCAACTTCAAAGTAAATTCCTTCAGAAGGATGTAGGAGCCTCAGCACCAGGTCTTTTCATCTGCTGACCCATTCCTGTCGTCATACCCTGTCATTTAATTCTCTGTCACTTGATGCCCATGTTAGTTTTTCCAGGGATTGTGTCTTTACAATGGCTCGTGTCATCCACTGCCATTTTAGAATGACTGTATTCATAGGAGAGGGGCTCCAGTCCTCTGAGCGTCCGATCACATCATGCTCATATCAACAGGAGTATTGTTTGGTCTTGTCCCTCTCTACAGCTGATGACAGCTTAGGAAGCAGCCAAAAATATCACCCATAAGAATAGAACCCATAAGTTTGAAGTAGAGGGGATCATGTAATTGGGAAAGATGAACTGAGTGAGATCACTACCCTGATACAATGGCTGGCTCCTGGCTGCACATTGTCCCCTACCCCGTCAGAAGACAATTAATTCCCCCAAGTTTTCCCTGAGTATCTGTCCTCAGCTGCCTCCAGCCTGTAGGGAATGAAGCAGTCAATGAAAGCTGCCTGTGCATCAGCCTTCAGAGTTTTGCTGTGAGCCCACTGAGTTGAAGGAGAACAGATGTGCGAGCTCATTAATATCCTTTAGCCAGCGCAGATGTCCTGCTCTTCGTACAGTGCAGCATATTCCCTTGCATATGCAGGAGAAAATATGCAGTGAACATCAGTATTTTAAGTAGACAAGTATCGGGCTTCGGTTCTGAGTGTCTGTGCCATATGTGCCAGTGGTCTAAGGCATGAATTTAGCTCATGTTTTTTTAAGTTGGTTGTATGTTGACAAACAGAGTAGCAGCTATATTCACTTGGATATAAGGACATAATCACTAGAATTCACAGCTGCATAATAGACACAAACTCAGATCAGAGGCGGAAAAAGCCAAAATATCTATTATAGTTGATAATCTTCAGATATCTTCTCAGTAATCATCTAATCACTCACAACAAAACTCTGTTCTGTGATTCTATGAAAATCACAAGATCAGTCACAGACTCACAGAATACTGGAAGCGACCTCTGGAGATCCTCTAGTCCAAATCCGTGTTGGAACAGGTCCACCAAGACCAGGTTTCGACAGGAACATGTCCAGGCAGGTTTGGAATGTCAAAAAAAAAAATCAAAGTTAAATGAATACCAATGCCATGAATGCCAAGAGTCACCAAAGATTTTTATTAATCAAGAGCCAGATCCCCCACTTAATGCCTAAGAACACTAAAATGTAGTTTCAGAATTAGCCTTGATGACCCAGTTGAAGTGCCACTCTTGACCGAATTTACCTTTCCTGGTTCGAGCAGTTAGGTCCCGTCGTGGCAGAGACTGACATAACTGAATATTCAGATTACTAAAAACACCAAGGTGACAAAACTAAATCCAAAGAAAGTAATTAAGCTTTGAAACTAGACTACCGAATAGCATTAAGTCTAAATGGGTAAGTATAATAAATGCATGTATTTTTTAATGCTCACCTGCCACTCACTGATTTTTTTGCATTTTTTTAGCCTGGCATAAAGAAAGTTATTGAAATGATAAATAAGATGAAATGGAGCAGGAAATGCAGACTTTAACACAATTTCTTCTAATTGAAGTCAGTTTTCCCTGAGGGAGGACAGAGCCATTTAATCAGATTTTTCCTGACATTACATTTTACAAGACTGGGGTTTTATGGAGATTCATGTCATGAATAACAAATGTGCTGTTTTGTACTTGTATTTTCACGGAATGTGGAAAATCTTATACTGGAGCTTATATAATTCAGCCATTTTCAGCTACATTAATATCCTACCTAAAAAATAGTCAATGTGTAGTGTTTTATGCAGGATTTCTGTAATGAAGGAACCTTTTCCTTCCCATGCTCCTCCTGCCAGAGATTATTAGGTATGAGACCGGGAACGAGGGTTTCAAGGAGTCTGAGAGCTTTGGTAGGTGTCAAGAGGCAAAAAATGTGGGTGGCTTCAAGCGAGGGATTTTTTACAAGCCTGCTCCTAATGTGTTTGTGTGCTACTGGTCCACACACCAGTGTATCTTTCTGAAACTTGATCACAACGTGGCCTCCTGGAAGACCCCATTTGCAATGGGTTGGGCTCACCATGCTGCAGGGCAAGCAGGAGCCTGGAGGTGGTGATTATGGTCTGGGCTGGTGCCCTTGCCCAAGGCCAGGGTCCTGCGAGTCCTGACTGTCTACATAACACTTTGCTTTACCCTCAGCCTCCTTATAGAATCAGAGAAGCATAAAATGGTTTGGGTTGGAAGGGACCTTCAAGATCATCCAGTTTCAGCCCCCCTGCCCTGGGCAGGGACACCTCCCACCACACCAGGTTGCTCCAAGCCCCATCCAGCCTGGCCTTGAACCCCTCCAGGGATGGGGCAGCCACAGCTTCTCTGGGCAACCTGGGACTCTGTCTCATAACCTGCAGGGTAAATAATTTCTTCCTAAAATCTAATCTAAATCTCCCCTCTTCCAATTTAAAACTATTTCCCCCAGTCTTCCCCTCCCTGTCCAAAAGTCCCTCCCCATCTCTCCTGGAGCCCCTTTAGCGACTGGAATGGTCTGTAAGGTCTCTCTGGAGCCTTCTCNCTTCTCTTCTCTTCTCTTCTCTGTTCTCCAGAGTGAACAGTCCCAACTCACAGCCCTTTGAGCATCCTCATGGCCCTTTTCTGTACTCTTTCCAACAGGTCCATGTCCTTCCCATGGGCCAGTAGTCCAGGAAGCCCAGTTCTTCAGCTGAAATGGTCTGCTAAATCTGTGCCCTGCTAGTTTGGTGGAAGACGGTCACCTGGGCTGGCCCTGTTTGCCTGCAGTCTCCCTTGGCAGTAGCTGTGCACTGCTCTGGCTACTGAGCCTTCATTCCTCAGCCTTCCCCCAGGCCATTCCTTTCTGCTCCTTGGTCCTTGCTCTGGCTCCTGCTGAGGACAGGACCGCCAGACCTTGCTTCCTCCAGCTTTTCTGGCCTCCAGACCAGCGCATCCCTCAGCAGCTGCCAGCTCTGGCTCCTGGCTCCTGTTGTGTTTGGCACCCGGCTCCTGTTTCTGTGCCTGGTGACCCGTGAGCTGGGAGAGACCCGCTGACAGGCTGCCCAGCTCCAGGAGCAAATCTCCCTTATGGTACCAATGCTCTCGACTGGTGGACAGGATTTGTCTGGTGCTGCTGCACTCCCTGGGCTGGGTACACTGATCCGAATCCCACTCCCACAGCAGGATGGACTCAGAGGACTCAAGCGCTGCCATTTTACAAACATTTTGGCCAATCTCTGGCATATTCCTTTGATGGTCGTGTTTCTTTGATGCTCACATTCCTCTGATGCTCACATTCCTCTGATGCTCACGTTCCTCTGATGCTCACAGCAGCATTTGGGTTCATTCTGGCAGAGTCAGTGGTCTAAGCAGAGAGAGGCAGCTCTGTCTCCTCTGTCTGTAACAAGCTGGATAGGATAAAGGTACAGGCATTGCAACGGAGCAGGGGCAGCTACTATCTTATAAAATGCTGATAAATAGCGGGAATTTTATGCTGAGAAGGGACCACTTCATTACTTCACTGCAATAGGTTCATATTAATTACCTCTCAAGTGATGCTCACTGTTTCACTCCGGGTTCTGCTGTAGAAAGGCAAGGGAACTGAAATAAACTCCACTTAAAAGCTTGCTATTTTTTCCCCCAAAACACAAAATAGAGCGCTTCTGGCAGAAACAGATACCAGAAAGCCTGCTGTAGTGCTGCTCTGCCATCTCTGACCCTCGGCGTGGGAGACGAGACCCGAAGGTTGCACTTGACTGTTCAGGGCAGTTCGATAGGCTGTGGCAGTTCCCACCCTCACCGCTCACAGAGCTGCTCTTCTTGTCGTAAGGCTTTCTCCGTTAGGAGATGAACTGGGCAGAAGCAGCACCCGAGGGGGACGCAGGCCACAGACTGGTGGGGTTCTGTGCTCTTCGAGGGCATCACTGAGCAGCAGCAGCACCTCCCGCCTGTGGAGGCTCGTCCTACCTCCCAGTCCTCTCCTCCCAGCCCACACGCATTTATAGACTGGATGCGCTCCAAAATCTGAGGATTAAGTTGCTTTCCACACGTGACAGGTTAACCAGAGGACACCAGCTTCTACAAATGTTGATTTGTTTCATTTCCATATGTCTTAGGACTAAAGTCTTACTTTAAATATTCACTTAGGGAAGAAGTGAGGGAAATCCATGGCTGCAAAAATAATCCTGAAAAAGATAAGTAACTGTGCAGGGTGAGAGATTTATTTTAAAGAGTAACAGAAGCAGTACAATTTCCCTCTTGTACAGAGCTTTCTCTGTCTTTCCTGTGGCACATCGATAACTCACAATGATATTTCTGAGAATCATGGGGAGCTCTCTGGGTGCTGTCGTCCTCTCAAGCAGCAGTGCCTGAGAATCATGGAGTCATAGAATGGTTAGAGTTGGGAGGGACCTTCAAGATCATCCTGCCCTGGGCAGGGACACCTCCCACCACACCAGGTTGCTCCAAGCCCCATCCAGCCTGGCCTTGAACCCCTCCAGGGATGGGGCAGCCACAGCTTCCCTGGGCAGCCTGTTCCAGTGCCTCACCACCCTCACAGCAAAGAAATTCTTCCTAATATCCATTCTAAATCTCCCCTCTTCTAGTTTAAAACCATTTCCCCCTGNGTGGACCCTTGATCCAGGGGTTCAAGGCCAGGCTGGATGGGGCTTCAAGTATTCTGGTCTGTTGGGAGGTGTCCCTGCCCATGGGACAGGGACATGCCCATTGGGTTGGAACACAATGATTTTGAAGGTCCTTTCTGTACACGACCATTCTATGATTCAGGAACCCGCCCCACTCCCACTCTGTCTGAAAGGACACAGCGAGGGGCGGTGGGGAAAGGCATCCTCCCTCACCAAATGCACTTACTCTGCTTTTGCCCATCGCATTCAGTTCTTCACATTTAACTCAGCAGCAGAAGGTCCTCGGAACCCCACAAAACCCCTGCTGGTTCACTGAACAGCTGCTGTCTTTGTTTCTTTCTGCCTTAAAGGTCTCTCTACTTTTAACCTCTTCTGACACCTTATTACCGGGAATTCTATCTGTAGCTGTCATGGGCAAAGTTTCACCCCAATTATACTAATGGTAAGGGAAAAGGAATAGAGGCGGAGGGACGAACTCTGGTTTTAAACCACATGGATTATGTTACTGCAGAGAAAGAAACAGTAACTGAGTCTAATGAAGAGAGGAGGGTATTCATTATAGATGAATCAGAAAAGAAAAGGCAGTGATGGAAGGTAAATATGATTTGGGAGTGCCTGAATTTGCCTGTCTTGACTGTCACCTACACTGTTTTTGTTCGCTTCTAAGAAATTAGGCAGGCAGCCGGTGATGTATCTGAAAAGTGTGATAAGTTTTATTTCTCTGTTTCGTGAGAGAAAACAGTGGGCACAGACATAAAATTGATATACAGTGCAAATATGTAATTTACAGTGTTTATACAAATTATTGCAGGATATGACTTTGAATAAAGACATTATCTCAGCAGTAGTCATAGAATTATTCATACCACAAAATCCCTGAGTTTCAGAAAGAAGAAATCGTGACCAATTGCTGTGAATCCGTGCTTTTCCTATGGGACAACCCTGTGCTTTTCGTGCCCCTGCTCTCCTAAGGCAGACCTCGGGGGTCCCAGGTGTGGCCAGGGGGTGCAGCCCAGTTGTGTTTGGGCAGGCAGTGGCTGCACTGATGGTCATCAGCTCCTGAACACTGGACCAACCCCATCCAGTGCCATCACTGCTCCTCCACACTGCTCCTCCAGCTGTGCTTTTTTTTTTTGTGAGTGGAGATACACCCTCAAACCTCCCAGCAGCCTTGGAAATATGACGGCAGTCACATCACCAGGGGAAGGTGAATACTTTTTCCCTGGTGGGACACCAGTCAGAGATGCTTTGACTGTAGCTAAATTTCCAGGGTGTTGGCTTCTCTTGCCAAAGGATTGTAGGCTGGGTTTCTAACATGTGTCGAGCCACAAAACTCCACTAACCTACATGGACCCTTGCTGGACTTACATCCATTAAGGAATCCTTTTCCCAACAGGACAATCAGGTTCCCAGCTCCAAGGCAGCTTTCTCTGTAGCTTGCACTTGCAAAGCCCCTTTTTGAGGTGCTGAGAAGGAGAACTATCAGCAACAACTCTGAACTGTGCTTTAATACTTTAGCATTTCAGTAAAACTTCTGTACTTCCACGGTATAGCTGCTTTTCATACCCCATAGGTACCAGAGCGTCTGTTATCCTGCCAAGTAGACTTTTGATATACTGAGTTGAGAGGATCTCTGTTGCTTTTTTGGATGCAGTCATACAAGATGTAAGAGTTCATTTCTGCCGAAATTCAACAGATTAATCATTTTCCTAATAACCAGGGATGGAGTTCACTCCGTGCTAGGGTAGGATGTAGCCCAGAACAGGCATTTGATCTTATGTTCCCCTGACCCGCCGATGCTGTTGTTTGCCTCGCATAAATTTAATTCTTTGTATAAAGATTTTAAAACTCTGTGGTACAAGGACTTGACCCTTGGTTTCCAGTGTCCCAGATGAACGCCCTGACTGTGCTGTTATAGATTGTGTTTCTTGCAATAGCATCTGCTGGAGCTATTCCATGTTTAAATAATTGAGTAGTTACTAGGGCACAGCAAGAGATACCAAGTCTGTAATCTAGTAGTCAGGAATCCCAACTGAGCTGCTAAAATAGAAATCTCTGGCAGAAACTGGGAGCTGAAGGAAATTTGGGTTGGTTATCTTCCATTTTAGAGGAGGGTGCTAACCTTTTATGATAATCTGAGGTTTGGAATTTTGCTGGAAAGGTCTTAATTTCAACCCAAATGGAATAGGAAAAATGTAACATCAGAAACTTTTGAAAGACTGGACAATTATTGGCCAGCATGCTCCAGGAATAATCATAATCAAATTATAAGGAAAGAGAGGATTCATGTCAATGCTGCATATGTTCTCTTTGAAAGAAAGCATTGCTTGTTTTGTCGGCTTTTCACAGACTCCACTGTTAATTGTCAGCACAGATCATCCATCACACACCCACCTGCCCTGAGTGGGCTGGTGAGACGTGTCCTGGGGCAGGGGCAGGCGGAAAGTTTGTGAACTGCTGCCACTTTTGTGTTTCAAGCTGGCCTTTTGGTAAGTGAGGGGTGAGATCTCATCCTTAAAACCCTGCCTTAGCTCGGGTGATGCTCCTGAAGCCCTCTTTGGGTGGACACTTGGGCAGTCAGCTCCCATTCTTGTCCTCTCCTAGAAGATGCACAACAGAGTGAGGAGCAGGGATTGTCAGAAAAGTGATGGAGTCTTCTTTAATAGAGCCAGTTCAATAACTAAATCAAAATATCATTCCTTTTCTTAATTTAGTGCTGCCTGCTAATAAATTCCCCATTAACTAGGAATGCAGAGTAATAGGCAACCTGCTGCTCTGCATGTTAATAAGATTTCCAACTTTACAAGCTGTTTTCTAGTACCGTTTCAAAGGGTGTCAGCAGAGTTCCCTCGCAGAAGCTGACATTGTACAAGGATGCTCCCATCTGAAAAACTGAAGACGCTCTTGAACTCGCTCTGGTTGGCAACTGGCAGGGTTTAGTCGCAGAGCTAATCTTGATGGACAACATTAAAATTAGTAGCTCTGCAGAATGAAGATAATAAGGCTTCGGCTTGTCTGCCGAGCAGCGATGGTCACCCGCACCTGGGAAGAAGACAACTTCTTCAAACTCGTGTGGAGAAACAACTATTCTGGCCAGGACCCATCCTGCTACATGTGTAAAACATAATCACCTGGGGCTAAATCACTAGTGCAACAGCTGAGAGGTTAAATGCTTGGAAATCAACAAGCAAATATAAATTCCAATGCAAAACCTGAAAACAGAATGTCAATAAAAAATCAAAGGTTTGGTGCTGGGGAGGTTTAGCCTCTGCTTTTACCAAATAAAAACTTAGAAGCAGAGAGATGGTGAAAGGTGCCTGGTATTGGCTTCAAATTTCTTAGAATTTCCCCTTAACCTGGCTTGGCTTTAAAATTATTATTTCTGTAGAAAAGCCGTAGATGTTAAAAGAAATAAAGCAGATTTTCTTTTCCTGGTTTTGAAAACAACCAAAATTCTATCCGTGGGGAAGCTGTCCATTTTCAGTGGAAAAAGAAGGAAATCTCTGCATCAGTGCCCTCTACATGACCTCTAGAGCATCAGCACAATCCAGTCGCAATTGCTCCTGCAGCCAAAAGCTCCAGCGAGCGTGAGGAAGGTCTGGTCTCTCTCTGCTTGCTCCACCGAGGAGACATCAAGTGAGATGCTCGCATAGCTCTGGGGCACTCACTACCAGGCACCAGCTGGGTGGCCAGGGCTGTGAGGATGGAGCTTTTTTGGAGCTACAGCAGAGGTTTATGAGGAAATACGTTGCTCCCAGCACCCTGGGAGGGATGCTCCGCCCGGGCATGAAGGTTTCATCCAGGCAAGCTGGTCCCCCCTTGCCCTCAGCTGCCTGGTTAGCCCGACTTTAAAACTGTCTGTTACAATTGTCAACAGCAGGAATAGTGGAAGTTGTACGTCTGGATCAATCATGTAAGCTAGATAGGATTTGACAACTTTGGGAAAGATTAAATTTAGACACGTCAAGCTAAAACACGTACCCACAACAAAACCAAGCTATTTTTTAAATATTTCACCTCTTTGGGTCCTCTGAAAAATTTCCTGTGGAGAGGGGTTATTTCACCCGACCCTGGATATTTTGAGATATTTGCTGATCTTTTTTTTTTTCTTTTTTTTTTTTTTTAAAATCGCCTGCCGTGCTATTTAAACAGCAACCTTTAAGCTGTTTAAAGGAGGAGAGTGCAAAGCACTGGATTAATCTGCTTACGGCCCATATGGCCAGATGTTCCAAGGACTGCGGAGGAGCACAGGTCACAGTTAACCCTCATTCAAATAGCTTTCTCAGCAAGAGGGCTTTATTCCCCTTGATGAATCAAACTGGATGGCGTTTTTATCTTTGAAACTGATTTCCATATTCGACTGTCGGGAAGAAAAATCGAGAGGCGGTTTTCACAGCCTTGAAGAGGTGGTGGGGAGTTGCCCAGGAAATTCTCACACTGCTAAAAAGTCGGGAGGGTCTAGGCAAAAACCCAAACTACAACCCCACAAGGGTTGACTACAACCCTTTTGTAGTCAAAAGGTGAGGAAGAAAATAAATGTCTGTTTCTCTGGGGGAGAACAGGGAGCACAAAACTGAATTTTCCAATCGAATGGAAGGAGGAAGAAGGGTGATGACTGAGGAGTGTTATTAGAAATGAAAATGAGAGCCTTTATGAGCTGCTAAATAGGGCATAATGAAGAATGTTTTTAAGCATCAGCTAATTTATGAATGTTGTTACGCCTTCACCCTGGCCAATTCTTGTTACTTTTCTTCCCGAGGGATTTGACCCATTCTATAATGTTTTACAAAACCACCTTCTCAAGTGGCATCTTTGCTTTTTATATAATATTATTTGTGTTCTTCTTCATAGAGCCGGTCAAAATATTGACTTCAGTCTCTTTGGTACTATAGAACGAACGGTCTTGCTCTTTCTGTGGCTTTTTTTTTTCTGAGTATCAGGGATAGAAATAGGCGACAAAAACTAGTATGTCATTAATTTAAAGATGGAATAACACTTATACTCCTGGTAGAGCCTTTTAAAAGGAGTAGAAAATCAATACAAAGTTGTAATTTCTCAACCTGCTGGACTTCAGAGCATCCAGCATAAAACAGAGCAACATTTATTTGAGTTTGCTGTTGCCGGAATGAGGCGATATTCAAGTCACCCAGAGGAACAGAGATGACATCCTCTCTGCAGCCCTGCTTCTCCACAGAATTTAGGTGATACACACTGGTGTTTTGTAAGCCAAATTGCTTTTGCAGCTCAGTGCTGATCTCCTTGAGAGTAGAAAGGCTTTGTAGAGGGATCTGGACAGGGTTGGATGGATGGGCTGAGACCAGTGGGATTCGAGGCCAGAAGTTCAAGAAGGTCAAGTGATGGATCCTGCACTTGGGTCACACCAAGCCCCTGCAGTGCTACAGGCTGGGGCAAGGTGGCTGGAGACACCTGGTGGAAAATGGTCTGGGGCTATTGGTCATCAACTGGCTGAACATGATCCAGCGGTGTGCCCAGGTGGCCAAGAAGGCCAACAGCATCGTGGCCTGTATTAGGAACTGGATTAATTAAACTAGAAGAGGGGAAATTTAGATTGGATATTAGGAAGAAATTCCTTGCTGTGAGGGTGGTGAGGCACTGGAAGAGGTTGCCCAGAGAAGCTGTGGCTGCCCCATCCCTGGAGGGGTTCAAGGCCAGGCTGGATGGGGCTTGGAGCCACCTGGTGTGGTGGGAGGTGTCCCTGCCCAGGGCAGGGGGGTTGGAATTGGATGATCTTGAAGGTCCCTTCCAACTTTAACCATTCTATGAGTCTATGATTCCATGATTCTAAGTGCAGGGTAAAACCACTGAGGTTGCTCATCTTTGCCAGGTCCATACTAAATCATAGGACGGTTCGGATTGGAAGGGACCTTGAAGATCATCCAGTTCCAACCCCCCTGGTGTAGTGTTATAAAGATAGTGGGGTTTCTAGGGACGGATGATAATTACTGTGGTGACTGCTTGGATTCAAAAGGTTGATGAGTGAACCATCAGCCACGGCCAAAAGGGGTGTAGTGGAGGTGAAAGGAGAGCTAGCAAACATTTAATCAATGCCTTAGCAATCAATAAAGAGTTAGAATCATAGAATCATAGGATCATAGAATGGTTAGAGTTGGAAAGGACCTTGAAGATCCTCGTGTTCCAACCCCCCTGCCCTGGGCAGGGACACCCCCCACTAGACCAGGTTGGTTAAAGCCCTGTCAAGCCTGGCCTTAAATACTTCCAGGGATGGGGCATCCACAACCTCCCTGGGCAGCCTGTTCCAGTGCCTCACCACCCTCACAGGAAAAAATTTTTTCCTAATATCCAATCTAAATCTCCCCTCTTCCAGTTTAAAACCATTACCCCTTGTCCTATCACTACGCTTCCTGACAAAGAGTCCCTCTCCTGCTCAAAGAGTTAATTCTTTCTTTTGCGTAGCTACATGTGGGCAACCTACTGCTCATTTTAAGCTACTTGAGAAACCTTCATTCAAAATTTTTGACCCCCTGGATTTCTTGAATGGGTATCTGCAAATTGCTGACAAAGTGGCAATGAGCACTGGGGAAGTGCCGTCGAAGGATAAACGTGCTCAGCGGGGATGGGGAGAAAAATCACAGCGAAGGCAACCTGTGATGACGGGACAACAAGGCTATGAGAAAACAGACTCACAGCAACTCGTGGAAACAAGGATCAGGAAAGCCGAGACACTGGGAAGAATTTTAACCATTTAATGAAGGATGGAGGTTGTGATGATGAACCAAGACAGAGAAATCTGTAAGCTTGAAGCTAATTTATCGGGAGAAATATAATTACGATTAAGTGCTTCCTCTGACTTTCCTCAGTATACTAGGGAATGTAAAATAGTCATGCCAGGCAAAATTTACATAGAAAAAGAGTACTTACAGCCGTGCAGTCTTTATCTACCACTGGAGATAATTAGGAAATTTCAGACAGAGCATTTTTCCACTGAAAAATACAGATTTAAAAAAAAAAAAAAACCCAAATTAACTCTTTTTAACTTTTCAGAAAATGAAAACAATATATTTCAAAATTAATATACTATTTTTAAAAAAAACTTTACACAATAAATTATGAAGGTAAGAAGCAACAATGAAAACAAAATGATTTACTTCTGTCTAAATCAAACATTTCGAATGATCCTGCTGTATTTATCAGCATGCAACTATAAAATCACAAAATAATAGTGGAGAGTATAATTATTACTTGGACCTGGCCATTGCTGGAACTGAGAGCTGTGTACAACGTACTTCATTAGCAAATAGTCTATGGGAATTTGTGTTATATAAACAATCCTAAGTTATACAAGCCATCAATTTGTTGTACAAACAGCATTTTCAGAATGGAAGATGTCATGAATCCCATTAAAAACACAATGACGTGTTCCCAGTTTCCAAAGGAAGCAGGTTTGGATGCCACAGCATCTCAGTCAGGGTGCCAAAACGTGTGTAAAATGGATTGAACTAGTTGAAAGGTGCTGTCATAGTGAGGCAACTCAAAAAATTGACTTTCATTCTCCAAGTTTCTGTCTTAACAAAGTGTGTTTCTGTATCTATGTTATTTTTCCCTTTAAAAAATAAAAAGTGCGGTAAGCGTTCATGAATAGCTCTGAACAGCAAACGCAAGGTCAAGCAAAATGAAATAATTTAGTTTTCATATACCTTTTCATATATAGTTTTTAATTTCAACCTGGAATTAAACCACAATCTGCTGTATTCAAGTGCGAGACAAAACACTTGTGAAATTCTAGGGTTTTTTTTGTCACACTAACTTTGCAGTGCTGGCAAAATATCCCTTTGGGCTGGATGTTGATAAAAATCTTCTCTTTCATGAGGAAAGGCTTCGAATCTCTTCAAGTCTCTTCTCTGCTGGTGCTGCTGTGCCTGCAGGGAGTGAGAGTGGTCAAACTGGGCTGTACGTAATGTGCACTTCTCGTGGTGTAACCACTTACTGGAACGTTCCTGAGACTCTGCACCCGGTGAGCACAGTCATTAAAAACTCGTTATCTAGACAATTTGCAGTATTTTTGCACGGGGGAGGAGCAATAGCTGTTATTTCTATGGTGGTGCTAAGTGAGATACACAGGACATCATTGATTACAACAGCTGACCCAAAGGAATAATTGACCTCTGTTCCGAAGATTATCTTCCCCCTTTTGTTCTTTTATTCTCTTGGAGATCCTTCAAGCCTGAACCACAGCCTGAGATAAGAAAATAAGGAAAAGGGGAACAAAGCCTTTGGAAGGCGTAAGAACATCGGAAAAGCTGATCAAATCTCAGCTAAATGGCAACACTCCCTTTGATGCTTAATGTTTCATTAGATGTTTGTTCTTACCACCGGCATTAAAACAGGATGTGTTATTAATGATCTGTAGAAGTAACTATTGTGTGACCACAGGACACGCAAATAGCAAGAAATGGTGGTCATCCGTAGGAAAATACTTTTCAGTTGCAGTAGCTCTTAGCAGCTGAAAAAAACCAGGTTTTATTAAGACATCCAAGTTACAGATGATAGTACGAGGGGTAATGGCTTCAAGTTGTAGGGGAAGTTCAGGGTAGATATTAGGAAATATTTCTTTCCTGAAAGGGTTGTCAGGGATTGGAATGGGCTGCCCAGGGAGGTGGTTGAGGCACCATCCCTGGAGGGATTCAAGAGAGAAGTTGACTTGGTGCTCAAGGGTATGGCTTAGTGTTGGGTGGTGTGGGGTGGTGTTTATGGTTGTTGGGGTTTTTTTAGATTTTTTTTTTTTCTCCATTGGTTGGACTAGATGATCTTAAAAAGTCCCTTCCAACCTAGGTGATTCTGTGATTCTGTGATCCCTGGAAGTGTTCAAGGCCAAGCTGGATGAAGCTTTGAGCAGCCTGGTCTGGTGGGAGATGTCCCTGCCCATGGCAGGAGGGTTGGAACTGGATGATCTTGAAGGTCCCCTCCAACTCTAACCATTCTATGATTCTCTGAAGACATCAGAAAAAGCTTTTTTTTTTTTTTTCATTCAATAGCTTATCCTTTTTCCCACGCTGCGTTGGTTGATCTAGTAGGAGGCACCTTCCCCCTCCACAAACCCTGTGCCATGTATCTTTAGACTGTCACATCTACAGCAGCATCACTGCTGGATTTTCCTCATGGGAAAGCATGAGGATTTATTTCATGCCTCTGATACCCCAGAATAAACTGCCCCAAGACAAAAAGTGTGATTTAGCGGTGTGGAATTGGGGCAGGGGGGGGGAGTTGTGGGGTGAAGGTGGTGTTCCCTTTTTCGCTAGGAATCTACTGTCTAGGGTTAACAGCTGGAGGCACCACTCCTTCCTGAAGTTTTTCTTCTCTTCAGGCAGAAGAAATTGGCTTCTTCAAAGCTCATTATCATAGAAACACAGAATCATAGGATGCTTTGGGTTGGAAAGGACCTTCAAGATCATTGAGTTCCAACCCCCCTGCCCTGGGCAGGGACACCTCCCACCACACCAGGTTGCTCCAAGCCCCATCCAGCCTGGCCTTGAACCCCTCCAGGGATGGGGCAGCCACAGCTTCTCTGGGCAACCTGTTGCAGTTCCTCTGTCACTTCTGACACTTGTCTGACACTTCCATCTTATCTGCCTAAAAGAAAATTACTGAGAAAGTTACTGTTGCTGGAACCAAAGGGGAGGTGTTTGGCTTTGGATGAAATGGTGCAAAGCCCAAGTGATCTTTGGAGGAAGCCGATGTTGTGTTTGCAATTAAAGGCTAAAAGACCCCCTGTAACAGCTATGAGTGGTGGGACACTCGAGCAGGACACTGCCACCCTGCATAAAGGCACCCTCTTCCTCCAGGCTTGCCCTTGGCTTTGCAGGGCAGTGATTTGTTAGCTTGATTGTTGGCACAAGGACACTTAAGGGCTCTGTGGGTGTCTTCTCTGTAGACATCACAGGCACATATTGATCCAGCTAAAACTGATCCAGCCAGAATTTCCGTGCATCTCTGTGTGAACAGGGCTGGTGCATTGGTACCAGAGGGCTTTCTTCTAGAAAGTCCTAGAAAATGCAGAATATCTGGGCTTTGGGCATATGAACAAATGGACGAATTGCATCCCCAAAGTGTTTGCCGTAGTTTAGAAGCAGCAAAATCCCTTTGCTGCTGAAGCTGCTTCCATGGAATGTTTTCAGAGAACGATGCTAGAACGAATTCCTGTCCCTGGGATGTAAAATCCTTTGCTGTAATTTCAATGGTGTGGTCTGTGGGGATGTAGCTTTCATAGCAACCACGTGGACTCAACTTTTCTTGTCCTGCCACAGGTCTTTGTGAGACAAACTAAAGGAAACTATCTGTGATTTTCTGATTCTTTACTGGGTCTGAGACCATCAAGTCCCATTCTTCATCACTGGCATGACTGAAATAGGGGAGACTGATTATGGTTTCCTACCAGCACTGGCTAATGGCACCCACAGAGCGGTTCAGATGGCTGTGGTATAGAAATATACTGAAAAGTTTGGTACAACAACAAACTACACTGTAAGAATTGTTTGGGTTTTTTTAAATAATGGAAGAAGTAAAACCAACTGATTTGCTCAAAACAAAGTGACTAATGTGATAGAGGTGGCACAGATCCGTAACTACCTAGTAGTAACGTTTGATTCCTGTCCTATTAGGACAAGAGGAAATAGCCCCAAGTTGCACCAAGGGAGGTTCAGATCGGACATTAGGAAAAATGTTTCCATGGAAATAGTTACTGCACATTGGAATGGGCTGCTCAGGGAAGTGGTTGAGGCACCATCCCTGGGGGGATTTAAAAGCTGGGTTGACATAGTGCTTACAGGCACAGCTTCGTGATTTTTTTTTATCAGACCCAGGTTGATGGTTGGACTCGATGATCTTAAATGTCCCTTCCAACCCCAGGAAATTCTATGATTCTATTGCTGTTGCACAGACTGCTACAACAGGACTTCATTATTAATTTCAGTTCAAACTGCACGTTACTGTCCTCATTCTTCTATCTCATTTTCCTACTGTTGCTACTAAGAATCTTTGAAGTAAATTACATTAAAATTTTTGTGATATTTAAATTAAAACTTAAAACCAGTGTAAGAAGAGTGAAGGGTGTCATGATCATCACTATGTTGGATCACAGGGCAGAAGCCTGTATTCTTAATGGAACAGAAAGTTCTTGTTTCACGTGGTTGGGCTCCTTTTGATCAACCCAGATCCTCACAGCTGCCAAGAAGACTTTGATAAGGATTCACATAAAACAGAGTGATGAATATGGTAAAGTTGAAAGCATTTACAAAGTGGCAGTTAGGGACTTCAAACTGGATGTTTGTACTTTGAGCTTCATTCCCAAATGAGGCACTAAAATATTTCATGGTCAGGACAAGGGGTAATGGTTTTAGACTGGAAGAGGGGAGATTTAGAATGGATATTAGGAAGAACTTCTTTGCTGTGAGGGTGGCGAGGCACTGGAAGAGGTTGCCCAGAGAAGCTGTGGCTGACCCATCCCTGGAGGGGTTCAAGGCCAGGCTGGATGGGACTTGGAGCAACCTGGGGTGGTGGGAGGTGTCCCTGCCCAGGGCAGGGGGGTTGGAACTGGGTGATCTTTCAGGCCCCTTCCAATTCCAATCATTCTGTGATTCTATGATTCCATGACCAGCCTGTGGGGTTTGTGATCTAGAGGCATCTCAGCTGGCATTCATGCTGCTGGTGAATCATACCTTTGCTCTCTCTAGACTAGGAAGGAAAAGCCTGCCAGCAGGAGCCCTGTGCACTGTTTGTTATCCAGAGAACATCCAGGCAAAGCTGCTGTTATTACTGCCATAAATACTCTGTGAGGATGGGTGGGATTTCTGAACAAAAGGAGATAGTGGAATGGAGAAATCCACCTCCACGTGTAAGAAAGAGAAAGAGGCCATGCTGTTCCAGAGCTGGTGGTCCTAAGTGTGTTTTTAGCAGGACCCTGGAAGGGGTCGATGTTCACCTCAGGCTGAGGATCACTGAGGAGCTTCGGGGAGCATACCCTGAGCAGTGGCCCGTGTCCCTCTGGGGATCAAAGGGTGAGAAGCCCTGTGCTGCCCTCCTCCAGGAACCATGAACAGTAGGTTGGAAGTGAGATTTGTTGGATTAATTTTCTATGTTACAGAAACCAGCATCCGGGAGAGAATGCTGCTTGTTCAGAAACAATCTGAGGTCAGGTTGTGGTCCCCAACTCATTACTTCAGTAGTCCATGTCCTTTTGTAAGAGCGGTGTCACCACCAGATTAACATGGAAGGAGATCTAAACTTACCCAAAACTGATTAAATTCCCAAGTCTGGTTAAATTTAAGTCTGTCTTCTTAGCTCTAGACTTTCTCCCTTAAGATTAAGAAGTAAAGGGGATTATTGTTTTCCACAGGCACGCTGTGTGTTCTGCAAACAGCTTCCTGTCACCTCTTCAGGAACAGCACATTATGGCTGTAACAAAAACAGTCTGTACTTTTTTTTTTTTTTTTTTGGCTAAGCAACAGCCTTTACATAAGGCAGAGGTTTGGGGGGGTCTTGTTTTTCCTGGTTTTCATGGGGCAGAAACAATACGTATGTCTTCTGGAAGTGTCTCGTCTTTGGGAAGTGAGACTTACTTTCTTGGGAATGCAGATTTCAAGCTAATGAGTGAAGCAATTCTGTCTCAATTATTTAAAACGATTTCTCATTTGAAACCTGCTGATTACTGCTGTTTAATCACTTAAACATGTATCAGCAAGATCCCTTTGTTATGCTTTGCCAATTAAATGATGTTTATTCCTTATTGTACTAGAAAGCTAATGGCTCAGAAATTTAAAATGGCAGGGCTGTCGAGATTACGTTTGGTTTTAATTCTCATTAATATGGTATTACAGAGAGGAACAGGTAACTTCTGCCTTTCCCCTATCACATGTCACAACCATTTCCCTTTATGATAGGGCACCGTAAAGAAAAATATTGTGTAACTCCTTATCGGAGCCGCATCGAGTGTGGATTGTGAGTCTAAGGTTTGTAAACCGTGGAAAGCTTTTACACTAAAGAATTTACATATATTAAATCCATGATTCATACTGCTCCCAGCAGAAAGTCCCATTCCGTGCAGCAGCCAGGAAAGACTAATATCTCACACTGTCAGAGCCTCAGGAAATTGCTATATATAGATCCCTAAATTATAGAACGCTGCTATTGGCCTGAACTTTATTATCATTATCATTATGATTAATACCGAAAGTAAAAACTGCTAAAGAATTTAACTTACTCATCAAGAAGAGTTTTCCCAGCTCCAGCAACTGGGTATGGATGCGTGAACTTGCCCACCCTGACATCCCATGTCACGACATGGCATTGAGAATGTAATCCCAACACCAGAGCCTCCGCAAAAGTGAAGTAAGTGATTCCCCCCTCACCCGAGGCACTTCTTAGGCTTCACTCATCAGGGACTATAATCTGACTTCAGCTCTGTGTGTTCCTGCCATGCTTTTCAAAATCAAACTGAAAAAATTTTCGGTGTCATGTAGGAGCAGTAAGGAAATGAGCTTTATTCTTGTGGGATGTGATTCCGGGCCATAATATTAGTGATTTGACTTATTGTTATCTTGCCATTTGGAAAAAAAAAAATAAATAAAAAATGCTGCTTAAAAGTCTGCAGTAACCCTGCCAGAGATTTGTCCACATCATTATTTAATTGCCAGGAGCGTAACCAAAAAATGTCGTTTCATTTAAACAACATTTATCAGCTGAGGCCCAGTGACCGCCCCAGGCTCCAACAACTGGGAGCAATTCATGTTTAATCACGAGCATTATGCAGTATGAAAACAGATTGTATTTTTAAAGTTAACTTTATCCTGCTCTGAGGAGAGGGCAAAGCATGTCCTGATGTCTTCCTGTAGCCCTGGTGCTTGTGTTCCACTGACAGAACACCTTTAGCCCTTAAATTCAGGACCGTGGAAGAAAAAGAGTGTTTTTGATCCAGAAACACCACATGTGGAGTATCTGGCATAAAAAAAAAATAGCCACTGAGGCCAGTTTGCAAGCTATACTGGGATAGAGAAACATCTCCTAAGGTTCTCCAGTCCACCAAAATTACGATCCTCGTAGCATTGGGTTTCTGCAAGAAAGTGTAGCCCCACTGCTCTCTTCAATCTGGGACACGGGAAGGAGGATGGAGGTCCTGAGCAAGGTGAAGCTGTTGGTGCTCTCAGCACATAGCCCTTCTCCATAATAAAAAAGCTCCTCCACTCTGATCTTCAAGGTTAAGTGTTTTGATCACCAGAAAGGACACAGTGTGGTTCTAGATGTAAGCCTTGGAAAAAATTCAAACTTTATTTTCTGAAAAGCTTTTAAGATCTTCAGGATCTTAAAGCTTTCTATTAATATTAAATGCTTAGGTCTATGAAAATATAAGAATCCTGCTCAGAAAGGCTGTGGAAGGGTACCATGGTTACTGGAACGGTACCATGGCTACTGGAAGGGCTACTGATGGGTACCAGGGGGTGGTCAGTGCAGTCTAAGACACAGCCTGTGCCTGGCTGCTTCTTGGAGGGTAGAGTTGGTCTCCAGCAAGCAGATGTGGTGGGTTTTCCCATCATAGGCTGATCCTGTGCAGGGGGTGGGGACCACCTCTTGTCTTAAACTTAATCCAAGAATGATGAGGAGTCAGTACTCCAGAGAAGGCACCGAGAGATGCATCATGTGTACACTTGGCCACCAGCCTCTGAAAATTCGTGCTTAACTCATATCCAGAGGGCCTCTGACTCCACTCTTCTCCATTCCCCTCCATTTTCATTTTCTTTATACAGGAACATTATGTAGTTTTAACCAAAGTTTTAGTGTCCTCCTGAGAGCACGGACACACAGGGGATTTTGTGAGAAAGCAAACTTTATTTCCTGATCTCAGTTAAAGGACATGAAATTACAGTACAAAAGTTTGGTATTCCACTAATGTGAGTGAAGTGATTCTCCATTGGGACCACTACATGTTAGAATGAGGAGTTCCCAAATAAGTAACAAATGAAGGTGTTGATTCACTCTGTCATGGTCTCACAATATAACAGAATTATAGAATCATAGAATACTTTGTCTTGGAAGGGACCTTCAACCTGGATCATCCAGTTCCAACCCCCCTGCCCTGGGCAGGGACACCTCCCACCACACCAGGTTGCTCCAAGCCCCATCCAGCCTGGCCTTGAACCCCTCCAGGGATGGGGCAGCCACAGCTTCTCTGGGCAACCTCTTCCAGTGCCTCACCACCCTCACAGCAAAGGATTTCTTTCTGAGATCTCATCTAAATCTCTTTCAGTTTAAAACCATTCCCGCTCATCCTATGGGTCCCCTTCCTGATGAAAAGGCCCTCCCCATCTCTCCTGGAGCCCCCTGAGGGGACCTAAGGTCTCAGAAGCCCTCTCTTCTCCAGGCTGAACACCCCCAACTCTCTCAGCCTGTCCTCACACCAGAGGTGCTCCAAGCCTTGAAACATCTTCATAGACTCCTCTGGACCCATTCCAACAGCTCCATGACCTTCCTGTACTGAGGACTCCAGAACTGGACACAGTGATCCAGGTGGGGTCTCACCAGCATGGAGTAGAGAGGTAGAATCCCCTCCCTCACCTCTGAGAAAAGGAAGAAAGTATGAAACTATCAGAATCTGAAGCATAGAAGTTTCACTGTGAGACTCAAGATGCGTGGAGCCAAAAGTAACATGTTTCTTTAGCAGTCCTAAAAGTTAAGAAGTCTGTATCAAATCCCACTTGGCATGAATATGGAGCAGTCACACGTCTGTCTGTCTGCATGGGAAAATGCTGCTCTTGCATTCCCTTTGAGATTTGCCTAAAGCCACCTGTGTGTTGCTTCTTCAGTAGGTGGTGGTTTGGATTTTTCTCTGCATAAAAATTGTCTGTCTGGAGTCCCTAGTTCAAGAAGGATGGGGAACTGCTGGAGGTGGTACAGCAAAGGGCTACAAGGGCGATGAGGGGACTAGAACATCTCTCCGATGTGGAAAGGCTGAGGGACTTGGGTCTGTTTAGTCTGGAGAAGAGAAGACTTAGGAGGGATCTGATCAACACCTGTAAATACTTCAAGGGTGGGTGTCAGGAGGATGGGACCAGTCTTTTTTCAGTGGTGCCCAGGGACAGGACAAGAGGGAACAGGCACAAACTGGAACATAAGAAATANTCTGGAGAAGAGAAGACTTAGGAGGGATCTGATCAACACCTGTAAATACTTCAAGGGTGGGTGTCAGGAGGATGGGACCAGTCTTTTTTCAGTGGTGCCCAGGGACAGGACAAGAGGGAACAGGCACAAACTGGAACATAAGAAATACCATCTCAACATGGGGAGGAACTTCTTTGCTGTGAGTGTGGCTGAGCCCTGGAAGAGGCTGCCCAGAGAGGTGATGGATCTCTGGAGACATTCCAAACCTCACCTGGACACGTTCCTGTGCAACCTGCTCTGGGTGGACCTGCTCTGGCAGTGGCTTGGATGGGGTGATCTCCAGAGGTCCCTTCCAACCCTATAGCATCCTGGGATTCTGTGACACACTGATGCACACATGAAAAATTAAATGATGTGAGCGTCAGCTGCTCTGGGTGCCGCGGTGGCATTTACACCCAGGGGTGTAAGGCAAGGCTTTTACAACTGGGCTTTCAGAAGCAGATTCCCCTCTTTTCAAAAGTATAAAACGACAACAAGATGCAGGTCATTTATACTTTGGGACTGTGTTTGTTTTGGCTGATGTGTACCTAGACATCCCTGCTGCAACCTGGCACAAGGAGCTGGAGAGGACAAGCTCTCGTTTCCTTGCAACTACACCTTAACGTACGGGCACGTGCAGGACAAAGTGACAACACTCTTCAGAGAATTCCCAGCAGAAGGATTCCCACCAGGCCACTCTGAAATCCATTTCACGGGCATTGATTTGGTTTGTCAAAATATTTCATGGGAAAGCATCTGCAATTTTTCCTTGCGTTTTATTTTTATCTTTTTGTTTTGACTTGAGTTCTATCTATCCCTCTTGAGTCATCACACCAGCCTCTTAAACAGCCCATAACATTAGTATCTCCAAAGTGCTTTGGAAAGGAAACCGTTCCATAATTTTATATATAAGGTACTGGGAAGGAGAAAACGAGACTTTCTGAAAGTTTAAAGTTTTCAAAGAAAACTCTGGGATGTTTCACTTCAAAAATTCAGATCAAGCACTTTGACTCAGACTCTATGTAGGCAGTATGAAGTGTCCCTTCCAGGATCTGAAGGGAGCTCCAGGAGAGCTGGAGAGGGACGCTTTCTCAGGAAGGGTAGTGACAGGACAAGGGGTAATGATTTTAAACTAAAAGAGGGTAGATTTAGATTGGATCTTAGGAAGAACTTCTTTGCTGTGAGGGTGGTGAGACCCTGGAAGAGGTTGCCCAGAGAAGCTGTGGCTGCCCCATCCCTGGAGGGGTTCAAGGCCAGGCTGGATGGGGCTTGGAGCAACCTGGTGTGGTGGGAGGTGTCCCTGCCCAGGGCAGGGGGGTTGGAACTCCATGATCTTGAAGGTCCCCCCCCACTAATCACTCTTACGATACTATGATTCTAAGTGCCAGCACCTCCACAGGATGCAACTCAACCCTCTTGTGACACCTCTCTTCAAGAGAAGATCATAAAAGCATAATCCACCCAGTCCTTACATCCTCAGAGCACCTCGCTGTCACCGCGTCAGGGAAGGGTTTGCAGTGGATAATATCCCACACCGAAGAAAGTCCCTGAACCCGGGTCTTTTTCTCTCTAACAAATGGCAGAGCTGCCAAGCTTCCAGCCCGTGTTTATTTTATCAACATTTCCAATTTCCCTTTCAGTCAAAATAAGACTGTGGGACCATCTGAGCAGATAATTATGTAACTGTGAAAGTTCAGAGCCCACTGAACAAAACAAAATATGCTTTCCCTCATTTCTGCAGACTAACCAGATTGCCAGGGTTTCAAAGCAGTCAGGCCAAAATTTTTTCCACAAAATACTGCAGTTTCCCCAGCAGCCTGTTAGTGGGAGAATTGCACCAAAATACTCTCCTCCCTGTAACTGCTCATCAGAGGGAAGACTGTGCTGAATATTCCCAGTGCCTAATTAATTGCAGACGTCTGAAAGATCACTTTGCACACTCCAGTACTGCCAGCTGAAGCATTCCAAAATCACGGGTGAGCTCCCCATAATTACAACCGTTTAAAAATAGTTACGGATCTGAGGAATCTGGTTTGCATCCTTTCACGTGTGGTTTTTTTCAGCCAGAGGACTCCACTCAGTTGCCTAAATTTAGGTGTCTGGTACCATTTGAGATGCCCCGGGGTGGGGCATCTGAGGTTTCTGTGTGGGTCTCACAGATGTGACATTGGAGCAAGAGAAGACCCGTGTCCTTCTAGAGCAGTAGCTGGAGGCCAGTCAAGGGTCCTGTAGGGCATCCAAAATGACATGTGTTTAGGTCATTGAGTCGTGCTCTGACTGTCACACCTCCAAGCTGTTGGTTGCAATTGCCAAGGTTAAAAGCCAGTGCAAGCTGGCACTTGAGTTTATTTGACCGGCATCAAAATACTCAAGGGCCACGAAGATGATGCAAGGGCTGGAGCATCTCTGCAATGAAGACAGGCTGAGGGAGCTGGGGCTGTTCAGCCTGGAGAAGAGAAGGCTCCGGGGAGACCTTGGAGCAGCCTTCCAGGATCTGAAGGGAGCTCCAGGAGAGCTGGAGAGGGATTCTTGGTCAGGGAGGGGAGGGACNGGATATTAAGAAAAAACTCTTTACCGTGAGGGTGGTGAGGCACTGGGAGAGGTTGCCCAGAGAAGCTGTGGCTGCCCCATCCCTGGAGGGGTTCAAGGCCAGGCTGGATGGGGCTTGGAGCAACCTGGTGTGGTGGGAGGTGTCCCTGCCCAGGGCAGGGGGTTGGAACTGGGTGATCTTGAAGGTCCCTTCCAACTCTAAACATTCTATGATTCTATGATATACAAAATGCTACCTGAGTATCTTGAGATGTTCAATAGTCCCTGCTGCTCAAAGCAACAGTTTCACGACTGCTGGGACCCAAAGCTGACCAAAAGCTCTCTGGAAAGCTTTCTGTAGCTATTCCTGTGGTAGATCCATCACAGGCTTGCTTCTAAATCCTTGGGTTTAAATGAGAGAACAATCTCACAGTTGTGTTTCTGAATGGGGAATTAAAGTAAATGGGTTTCAAATCCAGCCTTGCTCAGATCTTTTTTTCTGAATCTGCATTTTTAAATATTCATTTCTTATACGTTTTCTGCCCAGGACAAAATACACTCTTCTGAATTTCAGAGCTGCCAAGGTCTCCTACAGATGAAAGTGTTTTTACCTCTGAAAATCAGCGCTTTTTATGGGGGGCTGAAAATATGCCTTTATACTTTCATGTTCTCAAATGCTGTAGGGTGTGGATACTCCTGCCTTCAAAATTCCAGCCTTTCAGATGTCTCGTGGCTTTTGCAGTTTTCACTGAATTCTATTCCAGCATTTGTAAAAGATGTAAGAAAATCCACAGTGGTTTTACCAACTCTTTCACTTCCACCTTCCATTAACCCTCTGGCATCTGGTGAAAGGAATGTGTCAGGGTTGGTGATATTCCGGGGATTTCTCCATTATGTCTTGATGATCATTCGCATGAAAAAAAAACCCATCAAACCAAACAATTCTTGCTTTGTAACTTTTGCTCAGAGCTGACTGCCAGTCCCAAAACATTTCGTAGTGAGGGGAGCACAGGTGAGAGATGAAGGAAGTTCAAGGTCTTTTTTTTCTGCTTCTAGTTGGTCATTCTGATAATTACACCTTAATCAAGATCATGATTAAACCAAGACTGAAATGAACATTCATTCAGTGACTGATTCTGCTCCTTTCCCTTGATGGACTTAAGTTGGAGAAGGGCAGATTTAAGTTGAAGATTGGAAAAACTTTATTTACTCTGAGGGTGGTGGAACACTGGACCAGGTTGCCCAGGGAGGTGGTTGAGGCCCCTTCCCTGGAGATATTCAAGGCGAAGCTCGATGAGGCCCTGGGCAACCTGGTCTAGTTGGGGGTGTCCCTGTGACTGCAGGGAGGTGGGACTAGATGACTTTTGGAGGTCCCTTCCAGCCTGGATGATTCTATGATTGCATGAATTCTGCAATATTCTGCATAATATGGCCCACTACGTGGTGGGGTCCAGCCTGTGGAGCCAAGAGGCCAGTAAACAACCTTGAACTTCCTTCACGGTGGGCACATACTTCTCAGCTGAGTCTGTGACGGAGCTCCTCGTGGCTTCAGTGCATCCCGGTCAGGGCACATGCACCACACTAAAGGGTCTTCTTCCAAATTGCAGCCACCCAGCCAGCCTCTGGCTCTTAAGATTTTAAAAAATGGTGATTTTAAATCAAATTATATTCTATTGACATAATTAAGCTCAGAGAAGGAGAACCTCGTTAATTCTATTATTCTTTCTCAAGTAGCTAATATGAGGTGGCACAGTTTTATCCTCAATATAGCCGATAATCATTATTCTTAATGTAGCAAAATTGGCCTCATTTTAAACACTCATGGGCTTCGATAAAGAGGTAAGATAATAGTGATAGAAATTATATTTGTTAAAGGATGTTTAGGAAATTCTATTAACATGGGGGTAATCTTTTCAAGGGTAAAATGGACCACATATTCAGCTTAAGGCCCTCAGTCACCAGACTGTAATGAACTAACATTAGCACTTTTCTAAGCAAGATTCTCTTGTATCTCTGGAGAACTTAAAAAGAGGCTATAGATTTTCCACTAAGCCAAGCACGTTCGTAATGTAAATAATACAGTCCCTGGGACTGTGTGAATATTTATATATGTAAGAATATAGCAGCTGCAGATTTTTCAATTTCACGTTTAAAAATATTCAAGTAAAACAAGGCATCTTGAAGGAAAGAGATGTTTCGTTCAACTAAAAAGGTGCAATTGCAGCCTTCCAGTATCTGAAGGGAGTTCCAGGAGAGCAGGAGAGGGACTATTTGTCAGGAAGTGTAGTGATAGGACAAGGGGGAATGGTTTTAAACTGGAAGAGGGGAGATTTAGATTGGATAGTAGGAAAAAATTCTTTCCTGTGAGGGTGGTGAGGCACTGGAACAGGTTGCCCGGGGAGTTTGTGGCTGCCCCATCCCTGGAAGTATTTAAGGCCAGGTTTGATAGGGCTTTGAGCAATCTGGTCTAGTGGGAGGTGTCCCTGCCCAGGGCAGGGGGTTGGAACACGATGATCTTCAAGGTCCTTTCCAACTCTAACCATTCTATGATTCTAACTTATTGTCTATTTTTTATTATTTTACAATGTGTAACTTCCAAATGCCAAATGAAAGCATTTCCTTAGGAAAATGTCAGAAAGAACAGTTTGCAAGAAATGAAAACTGTTGTGGTTTTTTTTTTTAAAACTAATACCCCTATGAATATTTCAAGAGTACTGTCGCTGTCTTAAAGAAAATGAAGAAAACTGGTGAAGGTATTTAGGCACAGAAGGGCGTAGATAAATGCTTTGTGACGTTTAAAAAAGAAAATGTGCAAACAAGTTACGTCTCCAGCTCACGACTGCACTTGTAATAGATACCTTTGAAAATGAATTATTCATTTATTTTCTGCTTCTTTGTGCATCTACCCCCAGATCGTTTAGGATACCCCGACTGCAAGATGAAGAGGCTTTATGAAAATGAAACAAATACTTGTTTTCGCAGTGCATTAGAGAGAATCTGAGGGCAAACCCCACAGACTCTGAAGCGAGAAAATTAACGAAGTCCTCCTGTTGATGTTAACTAATCAGTTATTCACTTGTGGAGCCGTTACTGGGGTGCAGAGAAATGTTTTTGCCTTGATATTTTAGAAAACATAGCAACCGGAGAGAAATATAACATACTTAAGGTCTGTCTTTGAGGATTTGGGGCCATTCCTTCAGCTTTCACTTGGCCTTCATGGGATGCTTTACGAGTGGTGTTTGTTTGAATGTAGGCACTTGATTAGTGCAGCCCTCCTAATCTCACGGTATTTTATAAGAGAAATAGCAGATTTAAAGCTTAAGGGCTTCAGGAGTTACCGAGTGTAAGTAATGCTGGACATACAACAAAACAGCACAGACCTCCATCTGCCTGCCCTTTCTATAGGTCTGTTTGCCAAGATCTTATATATTTATTAGGTTAAACATTGTGAATTCTACCTCAAAACTAATGCCAAACCACGATAATTCCCTTTAAATAACAAGTGACAAAAATGTTTATGGTCAATCACTTATTTTTCTCTAAAAATAGCATTGGTAGCTGAAAAACATCGGACAAAAATGTGTCTCTCTCCTAGTGTTCCCTCTCCAGAAGGATTTCACTTTAATGTCACCACCAATAGTAATTGCCTTTCACCCCTGCACTTTGAAATGAGTCGTAATCTCTGGTAATTGAGCAGATGATTGCCTGGATATGTTCGGTTCCCCCAGCAGCTGGTGCTGGCAGGGATGCTCGGGGGATTTCTTGGGGAGACTCCAGCAGTGGGTTGAGGAAGGCCAGGATCCAGCAGAGATTGGAGCCAGCGGAACCCTCAGAGCAGGCTGGGCTGGGCAGAAACCTGCTCCCTGGGGATCCTGGGGGCTCGTTGGCCCTACCTGTCCTCCGTCAAAAAGGGCAAAGAGCAGAACGTGTAGTGATGAACATCACTGAAGTGATAATTTCAGTTAGAATCATAGAATGGTTAGAGTTGGAAGGGACCTTCAAGATCATCATCGAGTTCCAACCCCCCTGCCCTGGGCAGGGACACCTCCCACCAGACCAGGTTGCTCCAAGCCCCATCCAGCCTGGCCTTGAACCCCTCCAGGGATGGGGCAGCCACAGCTTCTTGGGGCATCCTCTTCCAGTGCCTCACCACCTTCACAGTAAAGAAGTTCTTTCTAATATCTCCTCTAAATCTAATATAATATCTAATATAATCTAATATAAATATCTCCTCTTCCAATTTAAAACTGTTTCCCCTTGTCCTGTCCCTCCACTTCCTGACCAAGAGTCCCTCTCCAGCTCTCCTGGAGCTCCCTTCAGATCCTGGAAGGCTGCTCCAAGGTCTCCCCGGAGCCTTCTCTTC
>VZRU01004774.1:65989-89621 GCA_013398155.1 Pedionomus torquatus
AGGGTGGTTAATAATGGGGCAAGAAAAGGAGACAACGAAAGAGTTACAAGTGCTTCTTTCAGAGGAACAGAAGACACAGAAGACACTCTCCCATCCCAGACCTGAAGGGAAGGTGGACAGCATGTCGTCTCTTCTTGCAGATAAGGACAAGGCAGAAAACTGCTGGGGTCAGAAACAAGGTTTTACCTTTTTTTTAAAGCCAACACGATGCCATGATTTAGCTAAAGAAGCAAATCTGATTACACAAAGTAGCTGAGAATCTGTTATACCCCATAAGTAAATGAAGGCTGTGCTTTCTTACAATAGCATATTTCCCACCACCTTCACTAAATAATCCCCAGGAATCAAAAAGTTCGGTGCGTATCCAGCCCAGAGCTTTGAATTGCACTTTGGAGGAAGAAGAGGGAACTCACTAATGAGCCAGCTCACGTAATCTTGCATTATTTGTGGGTTTTGCCTTTGAAGCAATTAGCCCTGCTGGTTCTTCGTCCTGCTGAACGGCCGTACCTGCCAAGGGGAAACTGAGGAGGTGGATAATAAGGCTGTTGAGGAACTTTACCAAACAAGCAGATTAAAACTCAATTTCTTTTTAGGTAGGCAGACAGCAGGAAGCTTCTAGGTGAAAATGTTGGATGCCGAGGATCTAATTCCTTGCTCAAGCAAGTGTAACTGCAGAAAGGGCAAGGAAGGGTTAGTGTTTTAGTCTGAGCAATAGGGAGCCTATTCTACTGCAAGAGACCAAAGGACTTGTCTACCTTCCAAAAGGCTTGCTTAGCCTTCCAAATGGAAGACGATCTATAAGCAAATAACAGAAGTAAATATCAGGGAGGATGACAGCTACTTTAATGATACTGGCACAGGAATGAATCGCCATGCACTTGTGATCAATGAATTTAAACTGAAAACTGGAAGAACATTTCAGAACGTAATGCTCAGAAATATTCTCCCAGCAGAAGCAAAGAGTATGACCTGGTGTGGGTGGAGCCTGGTGGGCTCATGAAGAATAGTCCTGTTTCTCGGTGTTGCAGGTGATCACACTCTACGACTTTGGAGGTTGTCTCAGCTCCGTAGTTGAGGGTCCTTCATCCCTGTGAAAGCCCATTCAAATCTCTCAGCCACTTCTGAATGACTTAAATGCTGCCTGGATCAGATTGTGGTTTGTTCTCCTCCTCCTCCTCTTCTTCAAGTTCTATTTTAAGACAGGAATAAATGGAGTAGTGTGACAGACCTTCACAGAAATACATGAATGTCCACTCCTTTACTTATTAACATAACAAGCTGATCTTCACTATATTCTGCTGCCCATGAGAAAAGTTGTGTCCAAAGCCCTTTTTCTTGAAACTTCAGGCCAAGCCAGTCTACAGAAAGGCAGAGAGGGAGTGTGTGCACCTTCTGCTTGTGCGACAGGAGAGTATGGTGTTTCCTCAGCCATGAGGAGGTCTCACCTGGCCTGTTAGTGGGTTATGCCCAAAAAAGTTGACAGAGTCCCTGAGAACAGCATGGATTTGGATTATGGAAAGCTGGGAAAGGGTCCTTCAGTTGTCCCACAGTGGCTGGTTGTGTAGAAAGGGGGACATGAGGAGAACAAAGGCAAGACAGAGTGAGGTACCAACTTATGTGTCTGGTGGAGACAGAAATAGAGCTGAAGAGAGCATGTGAATTCCATCAGGAAAAGGCAACCAGACCCCAGAGGAGGGGAAAAAGAGCAACCAATTCCCAGTGGATAGAGAGAATGCAAAGAGCAGGGCTTGCCTGGCATGATGGGCACTGGAGCATTGCCAGGTCCATGGAGGAGACGATGTGGGAGCATCGTCTGGCTCAGCAGGAGCAACTCAACAGGGCACTGTGGCAGCTCACCAGTATTTCAGGGTCTGGTTTCTACTTTTGAACCAACGCTAAGCTGCACTTGTGGATCCTTGACCTTCTGCTGCAGCAACCGCTCTCACTTGACACTGGCTGGAGGAAAAGGTCCAGATAGATGAAGGCCCCACGCAGCCCAGGAAGGTCATCCCTGTAAGAGAACAACCCACAACCTCACTCCTTTCAGAGCTGGCCATAAAACCTTTTATTCTGGCAAGTGAAAGCTCCCCAGCACTTATTTTCACAAACAGGTTTATGGATTAAGTGGTTCATTTCTGCTGTATCCTGTAAAGATATAATAAGAGCTTTTTCCTGTTAATGATTGGGAAGTACTTAAGCACTATTAGGATGGAAGACAAAAAAAAAATTAAACAGAAAGGTCTTGTTCTTGCAGTTTTCAGCCTTAAAGCAGCAGTGTTTACCTTCATGGACCATCTGAGCATGGTAGGAAGATGGTAGCAGGGCTTTTTTGGCTGCTCAGAACCCAGTCCCAGGTTGTGACCCCTGTCAATGGTCGAAAGCTGTCCATCAGTTGTGTCTCCTCTGCCTTGAGATAAAGACCAGCAGAGGCCAGATGTGGGGTGAGTGGGGTGGGAAGAGCAGAGGGAAGCTGGAGATAGGAACCATGTATTTTCTTCGAGCCCAAAGTTTTTTAAAAAATACACATACTCTTAGTTAATCCTCTCACGGAAAAAAAAAAAAAAAACAAAAACAGTGATTCAGCCGAAGTTTACAGGTTATCAATTAGGACAAAAATTGGCCCATTTTCAGTTGGAAAACCAACGCAACTTGTGGATTTACAGCTGATGTCTTAGATTTAAGCTTGGCCAGGCAAGTATTTTAGCAACAAGGCTTGGTTTTTGAACCAATTATTAAACAACCCCCCGAGTACCTGAATAGAATGACAGGGTTCAGGAGGGAGGTTTAAAAAACGTGATCTATTGGCAAAGATCACATGACATTTCCTTTGCCATTAGGATGGAAAAAGACCAGGCTGGATGCCTGCCAGTCCTCGAAGTGTGGAAAATTAGATGCCATTTTGCACACAAATCAATACAGTAAGTGGGAAATCTCGGGTCTCCCGAACTGTCTGCAAATCTAGCTGCTAATTGACTCAATTAATCTCTGATCCTGTTCCCACAAAATTGTATGCTTAGAATAAGGAGAGACTGTCAGCGCCGTGGATGATTAGAGAATATTACTTTAATGAGCCTTGCTCAGCCACAAGCAGCTAACTGACCATCAATCTTCAGAAGCAAAAGGATGGGCTCTGCACTTAAAACGAGGGGAAGAAAAAATGTTGCCAACAAAGGCGGCTTTTAAAGAACTGCTAAAAATGTGCTAAGATGCACTGATGATGAGTATAACCATCTGGGCCATGGGAGAACAATTCCTAAACCAAAACCCACCTTCGTTCCCTCGCAGGCCAAAATTCTGCACAACTTTGCTTCCTGAAGGCATGATTTGCTAAATACTTTGTGCTCCAGATCCAAGACGTGTCGATGGAGGACACTCTGAGCACCCCCTCGGTTGGCGAAGCATAAAAATAGGTCCAGCATAAAGAACAGTTATTGCCCATACAGACCAGGAAACAAAGGTGAAGATGAGGAGGAGGATGCTACCACCTGGGCTTAGAAATGAACTATCCACTAAAAGGGAATTGGGATTCCCTCTGCTTACTGTATACACAGACAAGCCCTGTCATCTCTCTGTATTTACCTACAGAGGACACAGAGGAAGCTACTACAGGAAGGCAAAGGACAGTTAAGGGTAATTGTAATAGGATTTCTATATATAGTAAGGATGTGAAGCCACTTTTAGTATATTATTTCCTGGTAGAGGATGACAAACCGTCCGATGTTTCTTCAACAGCATTTTTGAACAGAACGGGTTTTAGGCTTTGTTACATTATTAGTTTATTAAATGTCACGCATTAGGTACTGTGCCATTAAAGCAAACACAGATCATGGGCATGAGGCTGAATTTTCAAAGTTCAAGAAACAGAGCCTGAAAGAATACAGGCAGAGATAGAGCTAGAGAGGTTAAAGCAAGATTTCTGTACAGGTTATTTTTTCTATTACCTGAGTCTGGAAATTCCCTCTAGGGATGGGGCAGCCACAGCTTCTCTGGCCACTCTGGGCCAGGATCTCCCCACCCTCACAGCAAAGAATTTCCTCCTAAGATCTAATCTAAATTTTCCCTCTTTAAGTTTAAAACTGTTCCCTGTCATCTTATGGCTCCACTCCCTGATCAAGAGTCCCCCCCCCATCTCTCCTGGAGCCCCTTTAGGGACTAGAAGGGGCTCTAACGTCTTCCCAGAGCCTTCTCTTCTCCAGGCTGAACAACCCCAACTCTCTCAGCCTGTCTTCATAGGAGAGGGGCTCCAGCCCTCTGAGCATCTTCGTGGCCTCCTCTGGACCTGTTCCCACAGGTCCCTGTCCTTCCTGTGCTGAGGACTCCAGAGCAGGACAAAGTGCTCCAGGTGGGGTCTCTCCAGAGCGGAGCAGAGGGATGGAATCCCCCCCTCACCCTCCTGGTCACGCTGCTTTTGATGCAGCCCAGGATGGGGTTGGCTTTCTGGGCTGCCAGCTCATGTTGAGCTTCTCATTCACCAACACCCCCCAAGTCCTTCTCCTCAGGGCTGCTCAAAAGAAGGTTTTCTAAGCATCTCTTTTGGCAAATGTTAACAATGTGCTTCAAATAGTAGTCCAAATGGCTATTCAAGCCTATGAGGAGGCTTTCTGGTTAGTTAGAGAATTTTTTTTCAGCTGAGAGAGGAGAAAATCTCATAGGATTCATGTGACCCTTTCCTCAGCTGAGATTTGGCTTTCCTGCAGACAATCCCTTTCAAAGAACACGATATCCTTCCTGATTATTCTACCACTGCCTTCCTATGGGGACCGAACTCTGAGGTGTATGCTCTTATGACACAGTTCTTTTTCATATCTTAGATGCACCTTAGGGCATGAAAGTACCTCCTGTTCTTGAGAGAAACAACCAGGAGAGGAAGAGCAAGGGTGTTTTCGCTGAAGGGTAAAGGTTGTTTTCTCTGGGGTACGTGAAACTGAATCAGAGCCAGGCAGGATGAATGACAACTGTGACAATCTTCTGGTTGATTGGATGGAATTTCTCTACTACGCACCCTAATAAAGTCTGGAAGTAGCTGTGAGCGTAACAGCACACATTTCAAAGCGAAGCACGGCGTTATATTTTGTAAAGATAATTTTTTAACGCTGTTGACCGCCAAATTAGTATGTCACCAAGAATTTCCTTTAAACCATCGACCTAAACAGATGTGATGACAAATGGCATCTGCAACTGAAGGTGGAAGGGTTTTTCCTTTTGAAGCCGAATGCATTGCTGTGGGAAGGCGTTGGATTGATGGATCTTGAAGAGCTCTATTTATTCACAGAAGAAGTGACAAGCTTCCCTTCATGGCAGCTTTCTTCATATTCTTAAAAAGAGCAGTCCCGCAAATCTACTTACTGCAGTGATAAATATTTAAGACACAAGGTCAGAAATATACTGTAATTTGTCTGGTGACAGTGTTCTATTCCAGTAACTTTATATCTTTCATATTAGATGATTAACGACCTTGGGGCTTTAGGTATGTGCCGTAGAGTGACAGCCCCACAATACAGATATATTCCAAGGCTCCGAAAATGAAGTGTGTGCTCCAGCCAATGTCAGGCAAGCTCATTTCTAAGTCCATAAGCCATGAGGAAATACCAATGACAGTCCAGAAATGTCAGTTTGTTATTTCTCTAACCAGAAGTAGCTAAAAGGAGCTGCTTAGTGAATACAGTGATCCGTGAGTAGCTTTTAGCCCTGCTTCAAACACGGGGTACTTTAATCAAGCCCACCATTTTTCTAACAGGTCTTTGTCCTTATTGCAAAGAAAAACAGCATATTTTTCTAAAAGATCCAATTTCTCTACCCTAGCGTATCTCTTCCTTTTTTTTCTTTTTTTTTTTCTTTTTTTTCTTCTGAGCCTCATCTGTTCCTGGCTCATACCGGTCTCTGCCCTTCTGCAAACCCAGTCAATCCCCCTGCTCATCTCAGGCTGCCTTAATAGCTGTTATCTGCTGGCACTAACCGCCGGAGGGCAGGGCTGGAAGGGAGAAGCTTTCCGTGATCCCGCAAAAGCCTGGCACCACATCTCCATCTGCTACCCCATCTCCATCCACCCTCCGCCCAAGCTGTGTGACCACCGTGTCCCCAGGTCCCTGCCAGAGGTCTACACGCTGGGAAAGGCTGCATTCCACTGATTTCCTCGTGACTTTCCTAAGTATCCTTTTGGATATGGCCCCTAAATCACTTTGAGGTTTGCCTAGCAGTGATTTATGTCCACAGTATCAATGAAACTTATGAAAAATGAGCATATGAGCATGCAGTGGTTTGCTTTGTTATGGTAGGACTTCGTTCTCTTGTTTAAAAGCTCAAATCTTCAGGGAATATTTTTTGGTAGAGACACTTTTTCATTGCCCGATCCAATATTTTCTCCCCATCAGTTTTCGGGTAACAACAGTGAGAGAAAGGTGTCAGCCTAGAAAAATCTGCAAGAGTCTCAGGAAATTCCAAACAGTAGATATTTCCTGACTGGTCTTTATCATTATAATTGTGTTTCGTTCTTATTTTCACTCTGGCCATTCTCAGTTCCAGGAAATCCTTTCAATAGTTATTCATCTTATCTGCTAAATTGTTTCATTCCAAAGAGTGTTTGAATTTATTATCTGTATTACCACTCGACACACACACACACACACAAAAAAAAAAAAAGGAATGGTTGTCTTCAGATACAATTTATAGTTAGGATAATTTTGCTCTGGCTTTTTACTTTCTGTGTTAAAATCACTTTCTGCCACATCTAGCGAGTCAGGAGGTGTGACTTTCAGTAGTTTGTGGTAACGAGATGTTCTTCTACATGGAAGATAAAACTGGTCTTCAGAGTGGAGCTTTTTCAGCAGTAAAATAAAACCAAAAATTATGGTAACTGCTTTCCACATGTTGCATTATTTATTTATGAGCCACTCTCCTCCTTTTATCTGTTTATTCTGAAAAGTAGTAGAAGTTACTGTCACATTTACAGAAATTGGTGGTATTAATCTAGTTAGTTCAGAACTAATAGCATTGAAGATGTGGTAGCATGGGATTAGGTTTAGCAAAGAACTAATCCTTCAAAGTTGCTCTATATCCTGAGGTCGCAAGCCCCACATCTTCAGTGCAAAGCTTCAGAGATCTACATGCAGATCATTGCTGGCTGGGAAAAATAAGGCTTTTCTGACTCAAGGCTATAAAAAAAAAAAAATGAATCTTGCACTTAAATGTCAAGAAAAAGTGTTTCTAACCAACCTACTACTAGAAAAACATTGGTGAGAACAATCTGGTGAGGCTCCACCTGGAGCAGTGCATCCTGCTCTGGAGTCCTCAGCGCAGGAAGGACATGGAACTGCTGGAGCAGGTCCAGAGGAGGGCCATGAAGATGCTCAGAGGGCTGGAGCCCCACTACTATGGAGACAGGCTGAGAGAGTTGGGGTTATTGAGTCAGGCGAAGAGAAGGCTTTGAGACCTGATACTCTCTTCCAGTTCCTAAAGGGGCTTCAGGAGAAAAGGAGAGGGATTCTTGATCTGGGAGGAAAGCCATAGGACAGTGGGGAATGGTTTTAGACTGAAAAACAGGAGATTTAGATGAGATCTTAGGAAGAAATTCTTTGCTGTGAGGGTGGTGAGACACTGGAAGAGGTTGCCCAGAGAAGCTGTGGCTGCCCCATCCCTGGAGGGGTTCAAGGCCAGGCTGGATGGGGCTTGGAGCAACCTGGTGTGGTGGGAGGTGTCCCTGCCCAGGGCAGGGGGTTGGATGATCTTTAAGGTTCCTTCTAACCTGAACCATTCTATGGTTCTATGACTGAGCAATTCACACCAACAGCACTGAAGCTGCAGCTCCGCTCCAGACAGCACAGAGGGTCTTTACTGATAAGATCAGGCATCAACAATCCCAGATCTCAGAAATCCAGGAAGGTCTGGAGAAAGAAGTGCTTACTGTTGGCAGAGGAGAATCAGATTGAAAAATAAACTGGACATACACAAGTCGATAGGACCTGATGGGATGGACCCAGAGGTGCTGAGGGACCCAGGTGACATCACCACGAGGCCACTCCCAATTATGTCGGAAAAATCACGGTGATCAGGAGAGGTTCCTGTGAACTGGAAGAAAGCAAAAGTCACTCACATCTTCAAGAAGGAGAAAAATGCAGACTGGTCAGCCAGGAAGGTCACAGGACACTCTTCCTTTTGTGCCTGTGGTGAAACCTCCATGACTGAGCATGGGATGGTGCCCCAGAAGGTGATGTACTGAACACACTGAGCCAGTCTTGTTTTCAGGGATTTGGGTATTGCTTTGCCGTGCATCGAAACCCTTGTGATGGAGCTGCTAAACATTTGGGCTGAGATTTATTCACCTGAGGCAAAGCAGTAATTAAATTTGGAAGGTAGAATCGGACCATTCCAAGGGGTAACTCAGGTCACAAGAGTCCACACAGCGATGCAGTACCCCCAGAAGCAGACTAGAGTTTAGTCCAGGTACTTAAGGCACAATTCTTAGTTTCCAATGGAGAGAGTCACAAATTTGCTGTGTGACACTTGTCTAGAAAAGCTTTTCCCTCTAAATGAAAATCTTCGCATTGGTAATGGATATCCGAGACATTGGGTTTCTAAGAAATACTTTTGTTTTACCGTTAGAACAGAATACAAGGCAGGGAGAAAACATTTACTTCATTATTTTCATTGTGCTCAGAATTATCCTCAGTAAATGCCTGCCCGTCTGCTCCAGTGATCAATATTTATGACACATAGTGAACATTAAAGCACTGATGAAGTACCTCCAGGCTTCTTTCAATATTCTAGATGGTCCTAATTTTGACATACCAATATCAGGTGGATAACTGTCCTAATATACAAGTCAGTCTTGAGCCCTCTTTTATTTTCCTTTTTCTGAAGCAAAGGTCTCATGTATGGCCTAGTAATAATTTTATTATTTTCCCCTTTCTCTTGATTCTATTAATGCTTGGCCTTGCTAAATGGGCATAAATCACAGTACAATATTACATTAAAAACCTCTCTGTATAACTGAATTTGGAGCTGAGCTGACTGTGTTAGAGGACTTCTGTTCCATCTTCCTCACAAACAGAACTGTTGAAATGAGCTCGGGTTGGTGAAGCACATCAGGAAACACTTTGAATTGATGTTTTTTTGTGGAAAAAACCACAACAGAAACTGGAGGGGGAGGTGGGAGGGGAAAGTGTTCCAGGTGTTTCGTCACATTGAATGAGCAAAGAACTATCCTGTATGAATTTATTATAGAAGTATCTACTTGAAATCCTCAGAGCCCATATTTTTTTAACATGGAAGATATAGAATCCTAGAATGGTTAGAGTTGGAAGGGACCTTGAAGCTCATCGTGTTCCAACCCCCCTGCCCTGGGCAGGGACACCTCCCACCACACCAGGGTGCTCCAAGCCCCATCCAGCCTGGCCTTGAACCCCTCCAGGGATGGGGCAGCCACAGCTTCTCTGGGCAACCTCTTCCAGTGCCTCACCACCCTCACAGCAAAGAAGTTCCTCCTAATATCTAAATTAAATATCCCCTCTTTCAGTTTAAAACCCTTCCCCCTTGTCCTTTCACTACACTTCCTGACGAAGAATCCCTCCCCAGCTCTCAAAATATGTCGTCACTGTTATTTTTGAGGTCCTTTCTTGCCATTCTCTCGTAGGAGGGATTCTCGCAGAAATCGGTGAGGGCTGAGAACACGGGCGTAATGGGAAGTGCAAATCTTGGGTGAAGCAGTTTTCAGTAAAAGACAAAGGAACCCAAAGTGACACACTGCAGAAAGGCTGTGCAACAAAGCTGTATTTTCCAGCAGAGTGTTTCCAGCCCAGTTTGGATGTCTCCTAACTGTATGCTCTTAATTACTTTAAAAAGCACTAGCAGTCCAAATTAACCTCCAAGAATATAATGTTTGACTCAGGCTTTCAGAGCTGAGATAAATTCATTACATCTTCCAAAACAATCCACGTTGTTACTTCTGGCACATCTGCAATTTATTTTTATTTTTGCCGAAGAAAACATTGCGTAAAGGGCTCAGTAAATTGCATTTAGCACCGTGCCAGCAACGCAGCCCACAACCCAAAACGCTCCTAAATTAAGCCTTTGTCGTTCACACTTGAAGGTGTTGAGCAGGGATGTCTGTCTGTAAGTGTACACAGATGTATTTATGTGTCTGTTCCTGTATATGTGTGTGGATATGTATATTATATATATAAGTGCTGACAGGTGCTGCATTCGAAAGACAAGCGATGATCAATCTTACTTGTTCTTCCCTTGTAAAACAATACAAAATGAAATGGAGGGAAAAAAAGCCCCCAAACTCATTTCAGCTTTTGGAAATAGTGTTAGAATCGTATCAGAAGGATACTTATGAGGAGAACAGAAAGAATTCATCCCACTGCATAGAACATAAATGAGTTAGAAACGTATTTTCACCATCTGCTGCTCTCATGAAATCTAGGGATTTGTACAGGGCAGTTTTGTGTAAGAGTAAATCTGAGATTTGGTGACTTTGCTGCAGAGTCTGTAATCTTCAGACAATGTTTTGCTGCTTTAGATGTACATTTGAGATTAAATATCTAAAAGACTGTGAGAGGTAAGTAGTCTGAGCGGATAGCTTTGTCCTCCTCATCTGTACAGTACGTGAATATATGAATAGATGAATAGATGACCCTTGGAGGTCCCTTCCAGCCTGGACAATTCTATGATTCTATGATTGATTCTATGATTGTAAGAATAGCTGTAGAGATCTGGAATGAAATCTTTGTAAGAGAGAGCTGAAGTGGTAATAGCAGGTAGTCGCAGCCAATACTCCAGTCTCTTGCTTTTGATCCAAACGTCCCCAATCACCGCAAAATATTATGACTTACAGTTGTAAGCAGATGCCTTTTAAAGTTAAGCTCACGCTGGGGAAATTGTTCTGCTCTGTTACAAGAGGCTACCACAAAATCTGCTGTGAGCTGCAGCTCCTTCTATGCAAAGCTCCTGTGTCCCAGAGAGGTGCCACCCGCTGCTCTGAGCTGCACAGTTCTAGCTGGAACAAAACACAAAGCTTTCCACAAGTCCCCAGCTTCGTTCTTCTCGTGTACCACCCTCTGGGATCAATAGCAGCAGTTCCCAGTCACATTTCTGCTCAGAAAGGAGCTGCTGGCTTCCTAGGAGTTAGTTATGCCTCTTACCTGGCAGGTCAGTGTTAGACGGTTTAAAAACCCCTGGACCAAGCAAAGTCCTTTTCTTTACTTCTATTCATAAACCAAGCATAATATTTTTAATGTTATTTTATTCATAGAATAGTGGAATGGTTCCCGTTGGAAGGGACTTTAAAGATCATTCCACTGCCTGCCCTGGGCAGGGACACCTCCCACCAGACCAGGTTGCTCCAAGCCCCATCCAGCCTGGCCTTGAACCCCTCCAGGGATGGGGCAGCCACAGCTTCTCTGGGCAACCTCTTCCAATCCATCCCTAACCAAGCAGCATATGTTTGCACCCAAGAACCATTTTTAAAGTAGGATGATCAAACCTAACAATGTGCCAAAGGAAAACGGACACAATTAATGCATGAACTCAAACTTCTGAGCTATCCAGGACCTCTGGTTGTCCAGAGCTGGCTTTATTCTTACCATGAAGTGTTGATTCTTACAGCCAGCAATCTCTGCTCCACAGCTACTCTGGAGCCCTTCCTGCTCCAAAGTTAACTTCCACACCTGTGGAGATTTAGAAAGAAGAAGGTTCTTCATTGAAAGGCCCAAGATGCAACGTGCCCTAGACCTTAAAGTAACACAGGGGTATTTCATGGGCTGTACAGAGCCCAGAACATTTGGGATTTTGGTAACTGTTTTCTAGCAGAGGAAATCCACTTAGGTGGCCATTAATTTTTGATAAACTTTATTCAAATGACATCTGTCAACCAGATGAACTTCACGGTCATCTGTTGTTCCCTTGGTTGGTATTCAGCTTGCTTTATGTATCTGAGAGATGGATCAGATACCAATACTCTTGGTGTGCTCTTCAACGCTATAAATAACCAGGCGTGCAAGCAATTGCTTAAGCTCCCAGCCAACAAGATACATGACCCAGCAGAGGTCTGTCCTCTTGTCTATCAACATGCTATCAGCTGTTCTCATGCGTTTCAACTCAGCATTCTGCAGATCAGCTGTAAAGCAAAAAAAAAAAAAAAAACAACACATTAATAAGGCATTTGTATTGAAAGGCTTCAGAAGTTCCTTTCCTGATTGCATTAAGGTCATTAAGGCTTGTGCTGTTGGAGATGCTGTAGTTAAGATAGATAACCACGCACAAATGCATGCACACATAGATGAGGTCTTCATCGAAATTTCTGAAGGGGAAGCTTATAAATTGGTAAACAGGAATTCTACGGAACTAACCAAACGTAGCAAAAAGGTGGTCCAGTGAGAACAGCAAATAATGTCAGTCTTCCAGCTTTGCAAGGCCAGTGGAGGGCAGAGGAATAGGGGTTTTTCTCTTCATTTCCAGTTTGTTAATAGGCTTTTCTTCAAATGGGTTACTTACAGTTTTTTTTCTGCCGTGGACAATGGATAAAATAAATCCACTCTTCATATTTTAACAGTTTTGGCAGAACTTCTGCGAACTAGAGCCTTTCGGGAGGGAAGAGAAAGAAAAACCAATGATTTGTTGGAAATATTATCTAATCTTTGTTAGGGATGTGGGAGAAAGGGATCAGAAATTATATAACCCCCTCCAACCAAATGGACTACTCAAACTCTGGATCCTGAGACCAGCTTCCCCACCTCAAGCATTGCCCTTATTTTTGAGGATTGCATTTATTCCACTGTAAGGAAATGAAAATGATTGTGAATGTGATAACCTGATTCTCATTTAATCTAAGGACACTTTTTACCTGTCTTACTGTTGCAGAAAGGTCTTACATGTATATATAAATCCTATGTAAAACTGATGATCATTGAAAATAATGAATTGTATTTTTTAACCATATAAATAGCACTTGCTGATACGCAGTGCCCAGGAGTCATAAAGGCCCTTGTTCCTTCTAAAGGGAACACATAAAACCCATATAAAGTAGATAAACTTGGACCAGTAAAGACACTGTCCCCATCTTCCTACCTTGCCATTTTACATATCCTGCTCATTCAGTATCAGGTTTAATCTATTTCCAGACACGAGTCTGTAAAGAGCCCAAGAGTTTAAAAGTGAACTTCATTTTTCCAGTAATGCAATGCAGATAGTAGTAAATAACTAATTATAGAGGAAAAAAAAAGCACTCCAATACCCCAAATCATGTCATGCGGAGCGGTACTTCAGAGAGGTAGCACAGTTGGGGTTAATGCTCTTAGTCCAGCGTGGTGTCATTTCCAGAACCATTTCAAAATTAAGAACATCAGCTCAGGTCCTTAGACAGTGGACAGCACATCCCAGAGACCCTGTGTGGCAGGACAGGAGTGATAACAATAACCCCATCTTTCATTCCTGAATAAGAAGGAAAGCCAGCAAGACGCTGGGATTTAAATGGGAACTGATCTCTGAAAGTCTACCAAATGCCAAACATAATAAATTGATTCTCCTAAGACCAATGTAAAGTTGGCAGCTACTACACAGTAGTTTTTACGCAGAAGTTTTCTACAACAGGAAAGTTATCGCTAGGAAAAGTGAGGCCAGAGACGTGATACTCCACAGCCTTCTCCAGGAGGGGGAATTCATTTGCATTTCTTAGAATCATAGAATGGTTAGAGTTGGAAGGGACCTTCAAGATCACCCAGTTCCAACCCCCCTGCCCTGGGCAGGGACACCTCCCACCACACCAGGTTGCTCCAAGCCCCATCCAGCCTGGCCTTGAACCCCTCCAGGGATGGGGCAGCCACAGCTTCTCGGGGCAACCTCTTCCAGTGTCTCACCACCCTCACAGCAAAGAAGTTCTTCCTAATATCTCATTGAAATCTCCGCTCTTCCAATTTAAAACTGTTTCTCCTTGTCTTGTCTCTCTACTCCCTGACCAAGAGTCCCTCTCCAGCTCTCCTGGAGCTCCCTGCAGATCCTGGAAGGCTGCTCTAAGGTCTCTTCTCCAGGCTGACCAGCCCCAGCTCTCTCAGCCTGTCGACTGCATCTTTGCATTTGATTCTCTTGAAAACTAAATAGCTCCTATCTAGAAAGGCCACCTGGTTTTCAGTTTCAGGCCCTAAATGTAGGTTTTGATAACTCACAGGTTGTCAAAGCTTAAGGCAATAGTATATGCAGAAGAACAAATTCCTTTCATAACTTTATTCCCATTAAACTTCTGACATGCTTAATATGTAAACGTTGCTGGTTTGTATAAGGTATCTATCCCTCTGTAGTTGCTGCTTCTTTTCTAACTTGGCATATCTAAATACTATTTGAAGAAAAAATTAATGCTATCTGTTTAATCAGATATCTCACTAGAAAAAAAAAATCTGTTCAGTCACTGAATTTAAAATTACACCATAATTCTTCCCAGTCAATTTTAAAGGGTTGGGGTTTTGTTTTGTTTTGTTTTTTAAGATTTTACTTTAAAGCAATGGGGCTTTTACGGGTGGGATTATTGTGGTGATCATATTTTGAAGCATATCTTGGTGTATAAATTATTGATCAGCAAAGCATATATTGTGCTGCTCATTTTACAGCCCCCCAGATATATTCTTGGTTTAGGTATTTGGTCATTTCCAGAACTGTCAGCCAGAAAAGGCATATTCATTTCTGTGACACTATCAGAGCAGAATTCCACACACCTTAATAGGTTTTATCTACCTTCAGTGCATCTAAAAAACTTTAGCATCTACTGAAAAAAAAAAAAAAAAACAAACCAACAATTACTGTACAGAGTGAAGAAAGAGAAAAATTAAGAAACAGCTAAAGGCTCACTCTTTGAACTGGTTTAAGATGCATCAAATCCAGGCAGGATTTCGATCCCTGACACCTGCTTCCCGTGGGCTTTCATCTCCTGAAGTTAGTGGGGAGATTCCAGCTGAGTTCTGTGGATCTGGGTCAGGATTCATCTAGAAAAACGGCAGAAAAACACATTAGAGCAGGTACAGTGAATTCATTCAAAGCAGGCAGAGCACGCGGCGCTTTAATCTCGTCTCACCGATGGGCCAAGGCTGACGTTGCTCAAGTGCTAATATGCTAATCCCAACCTCTGCTACCAAGAGGTTAATATGATGCCTCTGCTTTAGTAATTATCCCTAAGACTGACTTACACATTAATGGAAAATTGATGAAACTCTTTAGCAAATGTAATACCCTCTGGAAAACAAAAAAAAATATACAATTCATTCCTAAACTAAATCTGATAAGCAAGTAATTTAAGTCGTTTGTCAAATTCAAAAGCAATTGGGGACTCCAAAATAAATATTTCTTTCCAGCTACAGAGTCAGAAACGAAATGAATTTTAATAAAAGAACGATGCTTTGTAATGGAGAGGGAACTGCAGCTTTTTCTGTTTGACAGGGTATTTCAGAGGAGACATATTTTCTTTTGATGGAAAGGAAAAAAAAAATAACTAATCCCTTTTATCCCAGCTTCCAGATTTGGTGTGCAGCTAGTGACCTGGCTAGCATTGCTGCTGTTTAACACGTTCAATGTGATTTTATTTGCACGTTTTCCTGTTGCCAGCGATGTTTTGTCATACTGAAAGACTAACCGTAAGGGGAAAGATCAGACCATGAAAGTGTGTCTGTCGCTCACTCTCTTTCCTGGCACCGTTTCACTCCTTGGATCTCCGATTTCCACCGAGAGAGATTTGGAAACTGTGCTCCACTTTTACGATTTCACATGCCTTTAAGGCAATTCCTTACCCAAATCATACTGCTCGGAAACAAACCTCCTGCTGATAAAAATCCATAGAAATGGCTTTTTATCTTGTCGAGTTACATATAGCGTGTTTCCCCCAACAGATGCGTTAAATATGCACAGTAACATCACACAGTTGCTCTATAGAATCATAGAATCATAGAATGGTTAGAGTTGGAAAGGACCTTGAAGATCATCGTGTTCCAACCCCCCTGCCCTGGGCAGGGACACCTCCCACCACACCAGGTTGCTCCAAGCCCCATCCAGCCTGGCCTTGAACCCCTCCAGGGATGGGGCANTTCCAGTGCCTCACCACCCTCACAGGAAAAATTTTTTTCCTAATATCCACTCTAAATCTCCCCTCTTCCAGTTTAAAACCATTCCCCCTTGTCCTATCACTACACTATGAGAGCTTTCTCTCATAAACCAGACTCGGTGTCAGATTGTAGCTATGAGATATACATTTGAAAAGGTGTTTGTGATGCTGGTGGAAACCCCATCCTGGCTCAGCCCAAGCACACAGACAGTTCCCTCCCATGGTTGGAAGGGGACAGCAAAAGAGCCTCCTGCAGAGGGTAGAGGTCATGAGCAAATTTGGTCTAAACGTGCTTGTTTCTGCTCTTAAACTTCAGCACTTTTGTCCCTACTGCTCTCCTGGAACATATTATCAACAATATTGGTCTCATTTTAGATCACAGAATCATAGAACAATATGGGGTTGGAAGGGACCTCTGAAGATGATCCAGTCCAACCCCCTGCCAGAGCAGGGTCACCCAGAGCAGGTCCCACAGGAACGTGTCCAGGTGGGTTTGGAATGTCTCCAGAAATGGAGACTCCACCACCTCTCTGGGCAGCAGGGCTCTGCCACTCTCAATGTGAAGTTCCTCCTCATGTTAAGATGGAAGTTCTTATGTACAAGCTTGAGCCTGTTCCCTCTTGTCCTGTCCCTGGGCACCACTGAAAAAAGACTGTCCCCATCCTCCTGACACCCACCCTTGAAGTATTTCTAGGTGTTGATCAGATCCCCCCTCAGCCTTCTTTTCTCCAGACTAAAAAGACCCAAGTCCCTCCGCCTTTCCTCTTAAGAGAGATGCTCCAGGGAGCATCCATCATCTTTGTGGTCCTCTGCTGTACCCTCTCCAGCAGTTCCCTGTCCTTCTTGAACTGGGGAGCCCAGAACTGGACCCAGTGCTCCAGATGGGGCCTCCCCAGGGCAGAGCAGAGGGGGAGGATGACCTTTCTCAACCACACACTCTTCTTGATGTACCTCGGGATGCTCTTGGCCTTCGTGGCCATAAGGGCACATTGCTGGCTCATCTCTGAGGGAGGTGATTACCTGCCTCTGGGAAGAGCCTGGAAGTGAACCAGGAGCTGGAAATGAAACAGGGACCTAATCAATTGAGTATAAATCATCCACAAGTGGTGATGTTAGAGCTGATGGAGGATGGTATATTTCCCTCAGTCACTGTGAGTTAATGTAGTCCCATATTTCTAAATAATTCCAGTCTCACATCAAACTAGATTCCTTATGAAATATTACCATTAAGACAGAAGACGAGCTATTATGGGTTCCGTTAGAGGCAAATACAAACAGGAGCTCAAAGATGAGGAGTGTTTTCTTAGATGCTGAAAAATTCAGTTCACTGTTCAAGATCTCAAATTTTGAAAATTTTGAAAATTTTGAAATTTTGAAAAACCTCAAATACTTCTATACTATGGTTCCACTCTCCCCACATCATGTGCCTTTCTGCATCTTGTATGACAGCAGGAGCAGTATTGCCACTGATTTGCTTTCAGACTAACATTAACTTCTCTGTCGTAATGTCAAACGTATTGTACTGAAGGCAACAAATCACCTCCCTCTCAATTCTTCTCCTTCAAAGGAGCGTGGGACAATTATAGGAGCGTGCACTTCTGTGACTACTAAGATAAATCATTTGATGACGGAAAAAAAGAACCAAACCACAGCCCTGGTGCCGTTGCCGTGTTTCTCATAATGGCAGTGAAATGCATCACTGTCAGGTAGCCTATAGGTACAGCAAAACAGGTATTTTCCCATTAAAATTGTGTTTCTCGCGAGATTATATACAGAAAAATAATTGGGCATGAAGGACTTGGAAGAAAGCAGAGGCAGTTGTAATCTGCAAGATCAATACTAATTAGTTCAGCGGAGGGCCACGAAGATGCTCAGAGGGCTGGAGCCCCTCTGCTGTGAGGACAGGCTGAGGGAGCTGGGGCTGTTCAGCCTGGAGAAGAGAAGGCTCCAGGGAGACCTTAGAGCAGCCTTCCAGGATCTGAAGGGAGCTCCAGGAGAGCTGGAGAGGGACTCTTGGTCAGGGAGGGGAGTGACAGGACAAGGGGGAATGGTTTTAAACTGGAAGAGGGGAGATTGAGATTGGATTTTAGGAAGAACTTCTTTGGTGTGAGGGTGGTGAGGCACTGGAAGAGGTTGCCCAGAGAAGCTGTGGCTGCCCCATCCCTGGAGGGGTTCAAGGCCAGGCTGGATGGGGCTTGGAGCAACCTGGTGTGGTGGGAGGTGTCCCTGCCCAGGGCAGGGGGGTTGGAACTGGATGATCTTGAAGGTCCCTTCCAACTCTATGATTCTACGATTCTAATCCTTTTGAAAGAAGCAGATGTAAGTTTAAGAGAAACCACACAGTACATAGTATATATATTCCTTCTATACTATGGTTCCACTTCAGTTTTACTGTCCTCTTTGAGGACTGCCAGGATTCTCTGTAGACTACTGGAGCTCACATGGGTCTATCACGTACGTTCCACAGTAAAAGACCTTTCAAAAATACTTACTTTATTTTGATTAGCACTTCTGATTGACAAAATAACACAAATTTTTGTCTTTATGACTTCCTCATGCGCTGCTGTCCTTTAGAAAGATCAAGCCAAGTAATGGCATTGCCCTTATGGCAATATTTTTGGTTTTCTGGGGGTGGCGGTGGGTTGTGGCTGGGGAAGCAGTAGTAGATGCAATCAGTGTGTAGACAGAAGCAGTTGTAAATACCCCAAAGCCTCCATTCCTGATCTTTATCATAAGTTGCCAGATGCTGACAGTTAGAAGGAAAAAAAAAAAAAGAAAAGTATTATTATAAAATTGTCAGCTATGAAAGATACTTCCTTTCCTGAGGCACAGCCGGGGTAGAATGTATTTTTTTCCATGCTCGAGTGTTCTTTGAAGATTAATTTCATTGCCCATAACCTTGCTGCAAATAGCTGCATTATAGCCATTTCGTACCTGACAAATTTCTTTTCGGGTTTGTTTCCTCTCGTAAGCTTGACTGAGCTGTAGAAACACAACAGCACAGCTGCATCATGGAAACCTCGGGGGGCTTTTTGGGGCCTGGCCATCACTTTGACAATCAGAAAGATCTGACAGACCATTTGGTCCTTCTTTCGCTGCTATTCAACACTGATTTCCCCTTCTACAATCAGCTCCTCATTGTCCCTACATTTGGGGAACAGCTGTGGCTGATAATAAGTCATTTCAGGGTATGGCCTGATATTTCCTTCTATTACTTCATGTTCTTCTTGGCTTTTAGAAAGGGCCACCCTCTGAGGAGGTGGAACCAGTGACACAGGACTAATGACTCTTAGCTGTCTTAGCTGAGACCAGCTCTCATCCAAACTAAGCAACATTTTTCTTCTCTAACCTAATATGCTTATGCAATTTAATTAGTGTGAGATGCAGCCACAAGCCCTAACAGCTCCTGTAAGGATTTCTACCAAGGGAGCATTGGACCAGGATGGAACAACCAGCAAACGAAAAGCTCCAATGCAGTTCAGGGCTCAGTTTAGGTCCAGTTGAGAAGGTTTCTCCCTCTGAGGAACTAATGCAGGATGTCATCTGTAAAGATTTTAGAATAACTATCTCTCTCTCTCTCTCTCTCTCTCATATATCTTTCTCAAATGATGAGGAAAATACAAATGTCTGAATAGAACTGCATCACAGATATTTTCAATTGGGTGGGAATGTTTCAAATCAGCTCTATTCTTACTCTTGATAGTTATAGATACAGGAATAATATGAGCTTACACATTGATGAAGCAGAGAAGATAATTCATCTGTCGCAACTTGGAATTTCCCGAGGCATTTTGTGGAATATATTCTGTTCTGTAAGCTGCTTCCATACAGCCTTCCCAGGTCATAAAGAAAGCCATACTAAATTTATTAGTGAATGGCCACAGAATCTCACCAATTCCTCTTTTGTCCTCTTAAAATCCTATAGGAAATTTTCCATAAGGATGATTTTCAAAGTTGCTCAGCAGCCAGGACTCTCGCTAAGGCTTCCAGGGGCTGAGGTTGGTCAGAAATCAGCGGGGTACGCCAAGAGCATTAAGTCAGCATCTTTACATTCTCCTATATTCGTTCCAGGGGAAACAAATGGTTTGGGTTTTTTCACTAAATATGTGTTGTGACAACAGGAATAAGATGTCCTTGTCAACAACTGCACGATAAAACAGAGACATCTACTGGTTAAAATAGGAAAAATGCCCAAACATCTTTTGTGGGACGCTAGACTAAGGCTGGTCAGGCTTCCTTCCTTCCACGCCACTGCTGAGGTCCAAGACCTGCTCTTCTTTCCATAGACATCCTTAGCGATCAGCACATCCCGAATTATCCAAACTCCTTGTGTGCTCTCTGGTTAAAGGCGACAGCAAATTTCCCTCCAGTTTCCAGAGAACAAAAACCAGGCTGGGTGGCACAGGCAGACCACGAGTGTTTGAAGCCTGATGGACATTTATATGTGACCGGGCAAAATCAGCCTTTTCTGTAGAGCGGTGAATATTCAACCCTTCTTCCGGCCAATACGTATTTTAGGAGAAAACAGACATTCTTTAAACCTGCTATTCGGCACGTGCTCAGGTTATTTGTGCTAAAAGCTGAGTCTGAATTACAGCCCTAAATGGGAAGGTTCACCTAATTTACAGGCATTTTCCTATCAGCGTGCTGTTAGTCACAGCAGCGTGAGCAGCACCTCCTAATGATATTTTAATAAAAGGTAATCCATTTGGTGCATCAGATCTTTATTCAATTACAATTCTACTTTTCTAAATACGGAGCGAGGACATCTCTATGTTTGCTGAAGAGCGCTCTGTGGATGTCTGTCAGAACATGTCACAGCTCAATAAAGGCTTGAAACTGGAGGGTTAGAGGGGAAGTTTCAAAAGTAATTCTGGAGGGCCATCGAACATAAGGGAAACCATTGCTTAGTGTCCAACCCAGCCAAAGAACTGTTCTAAATTTAATATTTGCAAATTTTTGATCTGTAGAATCATGGAGTTGCCTGGGTTGGAAGGGACCTTTCAGATCATCGATTCCAAACATCAACCCAACTCTGCCCAAAAACCATCACTAAAACATATCTAAGCACTACATCTACCCACCTTTTAAATACCTCCAGGGATGGTGAGTATCACCGTTAAGAGTACTCCCATCGAAGCCAATCCCTGTGCAGCTACAGCGTGAGGTGAAGCTCCCAGCAGCACAGCTTTCAAAGGCACCGGAGAAAACAAAAATTCTTACCACGTGAAAGTCAAACTTGGAAAGGAGGGTAAGGAAGTCCACTCAAAATATGTAGCTCAGCTCCCAGATCGGTCTGCTCTGCTCTCGTGAGGCCCCACCTGGAGCACTGTGTCCAGCTCTGGAGTCCTCAGCTCAGGAAGGACATGGACCTGTTGGAACAGTTCCAGCAGAGGGTCACAAAAATGATCAGACGGTTGGAGCCCCTCTCCTATCAAGACAGGCTCATAGAGTTGGGGCTGTTCAGCCTGGAGAAGAGAAGGCTCCGGGGGGACCTTAGAGCAGCCTTCCAGGATTTGAAGGGGCTATAGAAAAGATGAGGAGGGACTCTTTGTCGGGGAGTAGAGTGATAGGACAAGGTTAATGGTTTTAAAATTAAAGAGGGGATATTTAGATGAGATCTCAGGAAGAACTTCTTTGCTGTGAGGGTGGTGAGGCACTGGAAGAGGTTGCCCAGAGAAGCTGTGGCTGCCCCATCCCTGGAGGGGTTCAAGGCCAGGCTGGATGGGGCTTGGAGCAAACTGGTGTGGTGGGAGGTGTCCCTGCCCAGGGGCTGGAACTGGGTGATCTTTAAGGCTCCTTCCAACTCTATCCATTCTATAATCCTATGAATCTTGTCACAGTAACTCTACCAGTAGTTTGTTCTCATGGGTTAAAAAGTCCAACATAGGAGCACTCCAATAAGGGTTGCCCATCGTCTGCATCAGCTTCCCAAGAATCTGACTCCATTTTTTTCCTGAAAGTGTGGAATTCCAGAAGCTGCTGGAGTTGAAAGACTAGAAGTTAATAATCATTGGATTCTCTACCAGTGATAGTGATGAGCTGTGATCATATTACCTGCTCACATTACCTTGTAGAGTCAGGATGCGCAGGATGAATATTTATTGCACCTTCAGAGGCTTTTTGAACTATCTATTTTAGGACTTTCCTAAAGTATCCTGTTTTCCACCAAGCTGTCTAACGCTCTGGAGTGCCAGTTTAGCTAGTAGTGGCAAACCCCATCCTTCTTGAACTACATCCTTCCTAACAGAAACAAGATTAAGACAAAAATGATATAAAAGAACCATCACCCAGATGACTTGCCTTAGTCTAACCCTCACCCAACTAATCTAATCAGCTCTCCAGCTGCTTTGGGTCATGGTAGGGGAAATCAGAGGTTGAGTTTCACGAGTTTTGTCAACAGACTGCTTTCTGCTGTAGTGTTACTCCAAACAGCCCTCACTTGAATTCTCCATCTGATTTCTGAGGATGTTGATACTTAAGCTGCTTAAATATTTTATGTAAGAATCACAGCTTCTGTGCTGCAACAACTATAGTGGTTGCCCATTGTCCTTGATGGTTTATTTAGAACTAGTCTAAACTGGGCTCCGCTCCACCTCAGTCTGAAGAGCAGACATAGCTTACAAATACTGTCTTATACTTTACATTTCAAGAATACTTTGGCTTTACTAACTATCTAGTTTCTCCTCCTCTGGTTTCTCAAGTTGCCAGCTTTGCTTCTTCATCAGATGTCTTCATGGTGCTGAAACTGGTGGGAAATTTTTCTAACACATCTACATCTAACCAAATCAATTTTCTCTCTTGATTGATTGGATTGAGATTGGAATCTTATTTAATTGCTGCATTTTTATTTTTTTTTTATTTTCTTGATGCCTAGAATTAACTTTTCCTAGCACCGTATTTAGCTTTTAGGGTTTTATTTAAGAGAAGAGATTCTAAAATTTAAGAGCAATATGCAGTGAACCATGGACAGAAACAAATACTTGAAAATAGCAGTAGGAGATTGAACAATGGATTAAGCAGTTAAGGGAAGTTATGAAGGGATTATCAGGTAATCATCATATTATCTGATGACGGTGCTCTCAGTATGTTTTGGTAGGAATGTTGTGTAGTTAGAATAATTAAACTTCCTACAGAAGAAATTAAAGTATATTAAATGTATTCTCAATAAAACATAATGAAAAGAGAAAATATGCATTAGGGGGGATTTAATATTGCTTAATATTTCATAACAAGATAGGCATAAAATAAAAATATCAGGGCTTGAATCTAAAGTTTAAGCGTTGTTCTTTTTTAGATAAAATTATCATAAATTTTATTTATTCAAGGAGCTGAAAACCCCACTGAGAATTAAGTCCTTTACATTGTGAATGGAAAATGTACAGATGGAAATTTTTCCCAATGAGATGAGATTAATTCCCTCCAGGAAATGCTAAAAATTAAAGGCTGATAAACAGGTCTATTTTGCTTCAGCTTGATCACTGGTTTTATTATTTTTCTCTCTTTTTTTTTTCTTTTTTTTTTTTTTTTTATTTTAAATATCCCCCCTGGGGT
>VZRU01004774.1:94616-118003 GCA_013398155.1 Pedionomus torquatus
CTGGAAGAGGTTGCCCAGAGAAGCTGTGGCTGCCCCATCCCTGGAGGGGTTCAAGGCCAGGCTGGATGGGGCTTGGAGCAACCTGGGGTGGTGGGAGGTGTCCCTGCCCAGGGCAGGGGGGTTGGAACTGGGTGATCTTGAAGGTCCCTTCCAACTCTAAACATTCTATGATTCTATGATTCTATGATTTGACTCTGCTGTTGAGGCAATAAGGGGTGAAATATTCCTTGAGTTAACAATGCAGTTTTAAAAGGCTGCTCCAGATACTGTTATTTCCAATTTTTGTGGGGGCAAGAACTGATAGCGATTTGAAAGTGCTGTGATTTCCCAGCATGAAATTGCCACTAAAAAATGGCCTTTTTTCTTTTTTTTTCCCCCGTGCATTCATCTCATTACTCATTATTGCCAGCACTGGGAGGATTTCTGCATAGAAGAAGCATACAAATTGAGGCAGAAAAGAAAGGTGTAATGGGATAGGCTTCAAATTGCTCCTTGTGGCTCTGTAACAACGGATGCCGTGAAAAGGCTCCCAGTGTAACTGCATTATTGGTATATAAAACAGAGCAAAAAGTATACATTAGGTTCACGCTAAAGTGTAACTGCTCGGGGGAAGTTCAGCTGAGCCTTACCTAACGGCTAGTGCAGTATATTTGATTAATAAAGGTTTCAATCAGGTAAAATCATTTTAACAATGTTGTTTCCTTAGTTTTTGTTCCAGGGCGGGATCTAGGGAAGGTTCTAGACCATTTAAATAGCAGTCTCATTAATTTCCACATCTCTAGCCTCCAAAGGCACTGAAACTTATCAGACTGTTACATATTCCTCTCCCTGCACATAAATGTATGACATTAACTTCAAATAAAGTGCTCTGGCAGGATCTTTAACTCTGGCTTTAGAAAAAAATACCCAAGAAAACATAGTCATGGTTCAGCTTTTGGAAGACTTCTGATAACAATTCCTGTAGAACTGTCTCAAGTTTCTTGGGCACTTAGGTCTATGTTCTCAAAAATATCTGTTCTTGGGAAAGAGATGTGTAAATCTAGATGCGGGCAGGTAGATCGCTGGAGTTGGTCAAGATTTTAAACTGAAAGAACAGAGATTTTAGATGAGATTTCAGAAAGAAATGCTTTGCTGTGAGGGTGGTGAGGCACTGGAAGAGGTTGCCCAGAGAAGCTGTGGCTGCCCCATCCCTGGAGGGGTTCAAGGCCAGGCTGGATGGGGCTTGGAGCAACCTGGTGTGGTGGGAGGTGTCCCTGCCCAGGGCAGGGGGCTTGGAACTCCATGATCTTGAAGGTCCCTTCCAACCCAAACCATTCTATGATTCTATGAAATGCTTTTATGAATGAGGTTATACTGAGCTTTAAAACAGAAAACCATTCCATTTAGTATCTGTAATAGAAACATGGATTAACAAAACAATATCTTTTTTTTTGCAAGTAAAGTTCTATAATAATGTTTTTCATCACTTTTCCACTTCACACACTATCTCAAAGCTGCCCAAATTCCTCTGAGTGGAATGACTCCTTATGACTAAACTTTGTAGCAAAACCATTAGGTTCTCTGCTAGATTAATTCCTTTTCCCCTAATAATGTTTCTGTAAGTGAGACTGACCAGCTCTTCCAGGCAAAATGCAAGGCTGCGAGGTACGGAGGAGCCTGAACTTTATCCAAACGAATGACAAAATGGCAAGCCTATTTCCTGACACAGAATATTATTTCTAAGAAGCATTTGTCCATTTGCACATTTTAATCATGAAGACAAACTGGATTCACCTCTGACTGCTTACTTCACAGAATCACAGAATCACCTAGGTTGGAAGGGACCTTTTAAGATCATCTAGTCCAACCAATGGGAAAAAAAAAATCCAAAAAAAACCCCAACAACCATAAACCCCACCCCACACCACCCAACACTAAGCCACACCATTGAGCACCAAGTCAATTTCTCTCTTGAATCCCTCCAGGGATGGTGCCTCAACCACCTCCCTGGGCAGCCCATTCCAATACCTGATAACCCTTTCAGTAAAGAAATATTTCCTAATATCTAACCTGAAACTTTTTAACATCTTGATCTCAATATAATTCAGGGCCAATACCTTCAATTCTTGAAGCACCAGAAATTTGTCCAGATTTGGGCAGGACCAGTCTCCTCAACAATGCCTCTTGTTTATTTTTCTTGACTATTACCTCATGAATTTACGCGTGGCAAGGAAGTTAGGCAGTATGTAGCACTAAATTGACAGCTTACACACAGTATTGCCTGATCGCTTCTCCCTGTTGTGTAAAGTTTTACATAATTAAACTTAATGTGGAAAATAAATGATGTTCTGCACACTGTGTCCAGTTCTGGGCTCCCCAGTTCAAGGAAAGGGAAGTGCTGGAGAGGGTACAGCAGAGGACCACAAAGATGATGAGGGGCCTGGAACATCTCTCTTAAGAAAAAAGGCTGAGGGACTTGGGTCTTTTTAGTCTGGAGAAGAGAAGGCTGAGGGGGGATCTGATCAACACCTAGAAATACTTCAAGGGTGGGTGTCAGGAGGATGGGGCCAGGCTTTCTTCAGTGGTGCCCAGGGACAGGACAAGAGGGAACAGACACAACTTGTACATAAGAAGTTCCATCTCAACATGAGGAGAAACTTCTTGCTTTTGAGGGTGGCAGAGCCCTGGTAGAGGCTGCCCAGAGAGGTGGTGGAGTCTCCATCTCCGGAGACATTCAAACCCCATCTTGAAATGTTCCTGTGGGACCTGCTCTGGGTGGACCTGCTCTGTCAGGGGGTTGGACTGGATGATCTCCTGAGGTCCCTTCCAACTCCATAGCATTCTGGGATTCTGTGATTAGCAGGAACTTTATATCCTACACTTAGTACCTTGCACTAATAAATATCAGCACCCATTGTAATTTAAAACTGGTAAGACCAGTCACGGCTTGCCTTCTGAAAGGAGTTGTCTTAAATGAAAGACCATCAGGTTTTGACCGTGTCTAAGATGATTCTAATGGTTTCTCTTGTGCAAAAATTAAAGCATTTAAACAAAATAACGAACACAGCTGCCACCATTCGGAGTTTATTTGACAGAGGCACGTTTGAAGGGAGTTGAGCAAGCCCCGGCAAGTACACTTGTGTCCATCTAACTAAAACGTTGTTTATTTTGTTTTACAGATTTTGGCCATTGTGTCCATTCTGTTCATCGTACTGTCCACTATTGCTTTGTCTCTTAACACACTGCCAGAGCTTCAAGAAATAGATGAATTTGGGCAGCCAAATGACAACCCTCAGCTAGCGCACGTGGAAGCTGTGTGTATTGCCTGGTTTACCATGGAGTACCTTTTGCGTTTTCTGTCCTCACCAAATAAGTGGAAGTTCTTCAAAGGCCCCTTAAATGTCATTGACTTACTGGCCATCTTGCCCTACTATGTCACCATTTTCCTCACGGAATCCAATAAAAGTGTCCTGCAGTTCCAAAACGTCCGACGGGTGGTTCAGATATTTCGTATTATGAGGATCCTAAGGATTCTCAAGCTCGCCAGACACTCAACAGGCCTTCAATCTTTAGGGTTTACGCTCCGGCGGAGTTACAATGAATTGGGCTTGCTGATATTATTTTTAGCCATGGGAATAATGATATTTTCCAGTCTTGTATTCTTCGCTGAAAAGGATGAGGATGCTACAAAATTTACCAGTATCCCCGCGTCGTTCTGGTGGGCAACAATCACTATGACGACTGTAGGATACGGTGACATTTATCCTAAGACGTTATTAGGTAAAATAGTTGGAGGACTTTGCTGTATCGCTGGAGTGCTGGTCATAGCCCTGCCCATACCAATTATTGTGAACAACTTCTCAGAGTTTTATAAGGAGCAGAAAAGACAAGAGAAGGCAATTAAGAGGAGAGAAGCACTTGAGCGAGCCAAAAGAAATGGCAGTATTGTCTCCATGAACCTGAAAGATGCCTTCGCTCGCAGTATGGAAATGATAGACGTAGCAGTAGATTCGGGCAAGCCTGGAGAAACAGCCAACCCAAAGGAGACACCTGATGACAACCACCTGTCCCCAAGCCGGTGGAAATGGGCCAGAAGGACAATGTCTGAAACGAGCTCAAACAAGTCTTACGAGAACAAATACCAAGAAGTTAGTCAACAAGACTCCCACGAGCAATTGAACAACGCCGCGGCATCCTCCAGCCCGCAGCACCTCAGTGCCCAAAAACTGGAGATGTTGTATAATGAAATCACGAAAACTCAGTCCCAGCCTAATCTTAACGCTGGTTACCAAGACCAGTCAGCAAAGCCACCGGTATACGAAGAAGAAATAGAAATGGAAGAAGTTACAGGTCAGAGAGACCCGTTGCCCACTGGACCTACGGACATCGTAATGGACATGAGAAGCACGTCCAGCATCGACAGTTTTGCCAGTTGCGCGACCGACTTCACGGAAACGGAGAGGTCGCCCCTTTCTCTCTTTCCTGGCTCTCACTTTCAAACGAGATTTCCAGCTGATGCTGTTAACCTGGAAGACAACCAAAGAGGAAGGAGTTCTCAGTTTCTACCGTTCACAAAAGACCGAATGTTTTCTCCAACCGATGTCACCTTTGACTATAACCCAATCGACAGAGCTGTTACCAGTGACGGCAGCGGATCCCAAACTGTTTTGCATGGTCATTTGCATTTAGACACTGCCATGGAAAGCCCCAAAAGTTCCCTGAAAGGTAGCAACCCATTAAAATCTAGATCCCTTAAAGTTAATTTTAAAGACAATCGAGGTGGCGCTCCACCAACTCCACCGAGCACCGCAAGGCCACTGCCAGTAACGGCAGGAGCAGACTTCACCCAGGCCACCCCCCAGCACATCAGCACCATCCTCCTAGAAGAAAATTCCCCCCAAGGTGACCGACCTCTACTTGGCGCTGACGCGTCAGCGCTTTGCCAGGGACCGATTAAAAAATCATCTCCTCTCTTTCCCAAGCAAAAGATTTTCACTTTCCCTTCGAAAGAGAGGAGGAGCTTCACGGAAATAGACACTGGAGAAGAAGAAGGGTTTATGGAGTTGCACGGGATGAAACAGGACAAGCAACAGGACCTCAAGAGAAATTGCTGCGGGGATAAACACGCCGACGGCAACCACTTCACAGAGGAGCCCCGGGTCAGCTCGTCACCCAAAAGCATGAGCCACAACTGTACCCAGGACATTTACCATGCTGTGGGGGAGGTAAAGAAGGACAGTAGCCAAGAAGGCCACAAAATGGAAAACCATTTATTCGCCCCAGAAATCCATTCGAGTCCAGGAGAAACCGGTTACTGTCCCACGCGGGAAACTAGCATGTGACTAGTTACAAAAGCAATAAAAGGACTTTTTTTTTGTTCTCTCTTACAACACAGTTAGCAATGCCTATGAACTAAAACATGGAAAGCCTCAAAAAAAAAACAAAAACAAAAGTGCATAAAATGTTATTTTTGCATGGCATGAAGAGTCCTTTAGTTTAACTACTGTTTAATTAAAAAAAAAAAAAAAAAAAAAAAAAAAAAAAAAAAGACTGCTTTTTGTAACAAACTGGAAAAAAAAATGGGGAAAAATGACTCGAGAGAACAGAGAATAAAAGAGAGAGAGCTCTGTTAGGAGCCGGTGTCCTGCAGCACCTGACATTTTTGATCCTTTCACTTACGATTGTAGACAAGATTTCGAACTCTTTTACCTTTTTTGTTCATTTTGGGTGTTTGTTTTCTTGGTTACAACGAACTTTAGAATTTGCACACGAAAGGACGAAATGTCAGTGGCGGGCGTTCAGAAAGGGGGGGACCCAGGTGCTCTGAGCTTGCAAAAATGCATATAGTTGTAAATAGCCTGGGGTTTGGGGGGGGAAAAGCTACCGTTAACAAGGATTTATGGAGGGAAAAAAATAAATTCCTGGGAGCCAGGTACTTCCTTCACAGCGTGCTGTGCTGCCTGGAGGTTTTTGTACAGACTTAATGTTGCAAAATTGCAACTTCTACTTAAAGCATCTCACGTATCTTGCTTTCTGTTAAAAAGCTCATGAGTATATCTGTTAGTTAAGGACTACAGTATTTTAATCGCTCTGTGCTGTAAATCATGATGGTTTGGGTTCTGGTTTAATTTTATTGTTTGTTTTTTTTTTATTTGCGTAACTTTAGTCATGGCGTTTGTCAGTTTAATTAAGGATCCTGTGAGGAAAAGCAAAAGATTTAATGACCAGAACTTGAAGGATTTGATATTTTTGTAGAAAACCGCCAACATTTCATATATTAAAAAAAAAAAAAGTTCAATTTTAAAAGAAAAAAACAAACAAAGAGTTATTTCCGTGGCAATAAATCGTGCCAAATGGCTATACAGACATATCCAAAAGTTCTTAATCTCTTAGAATATTTAACTTGGTATTAAGAAAAGTTATTACCCACATTCTTTTCTTTTTTTTTTTCCCCTTTGATCGTACACTATTTGCTTGCACGTGATCTTTGAGCTCTTGTTCCCTCTTCTTTACATGAAGTGCCCATATTTCAGTAACGGCAATGTCGTTGAAGCCATTACAGTGTAAGGGCATAAGAGACAAGCTTTGTAGGGGGAAGTTGTACCTTTTATCAGCCCAAATCACATGGCTGGGGGAAAGAAAAAAAAGGCTTCGAGTCCATGTGACTCACCCCAAGTCTTCCATTCCCGGAGGCTTCTCTGGGTTTTTTCAGTTCAATCCTTTGGACCGACAGAAGGTATCACCGGATTCACCAACTTTGCCTCAACCCATATGGCCACGGCTGTTCCAAAAGCAGAGCGTAGGCTTTCCCCTCTGCTGAAACAAAGGGAAATGCCGATCCTGCCAAAGCATCTTTGGTTATTCTGATATTCTCCAGATTCGTAAGGGAGATGCTGAACCAAAGCCCTCCTTGCAAAGTACCCATCAAACAACAGTCTGGAAGAAAAAAAAAAGAAAAGCTATTATTTTTTTATCCAGCACCAACATCTTCCAAGTGCTGTGATACATAGCATGTCCTACAAAATGGTCTTCTTTTATTTTTTTAAAATTAGGAAAACAGAAGAGGGGTATTATTTTGCCATACTCTGATTTTTTCCTGCAATCCCGTACCCCCTTACAACAGCTGTGTAAGAGCAGCCGTCCAGCCTCGCAGCTGATAGACAGAGGGTCCTGCGGTTAAAAAGTTTAGAAAAGGTGTTTAGAAATTCTAGGATCGGTTCCCTGCTGCTTCCACGGGCTTCTTGCCGGAGACTGGGGCTCTCGCTTCCCCCCTGCACCGAAGGAGGCAAATGCTTCTTCCCGGTCAGGGCTGGAACAGCAAGAGCTGCAAAGACACCGGGTCGGCAAGAGTGGAAGCCTTGAAAGCGCTTTAGATCAACCAGCACCCGGTTTGTAACCACAGGCTTCTACTTCCTCATAGCGGACCGAGGTGATTTTTTCCTTAAATGTCATTTTCTGTCACTTAAATGAGTCCAAGTCAGGCGTTGGATGGAAAAGAGCACCCCTGCCCTCTGCCTGAAACGGCTGGGCTGATGCCACACACCCCGCTCCAGCCTGGCCCATGGAAAAGAGGCAAGTTCGAAAATCCCCAAAATTCTGGATCCCAAGCCAAACAGCAGGCACAGCACAATCCCCTGGCTTAATAACAAAATAAAAACAAGCAAGCAAAACGTTTTCAGTATTTCCTGAAGTTTCCTGATTTCCATACCGAGGTAACGCTGAGCTGTCTCTTTGGGCACTTTAAAAACCGGGAACGTAATGTTACTTTTTTTTTTTTTGGCTGAAAAATGTCTGGTCATTAATTCTCAAAATAAAAATGGATTTTTTCGTTGTTGGTTGCAGTTCACTGCAACTTGTTGCTGCATTCAGTTTTACCTATTTATACAGCATTCTGCTCACACTTTTTCAATCCTGTTGCATCTCACTGTTCCAAAACTTAGCTCTTGAGTATTTTATAGTCAGTAATCTTCTATTTTTATTTTTTTTTTCTTCCTAGATATTTTCAGTGACTAAAACAAAATGCCAGTCAATTTTTTTCTATGCCTAAAGTGTTGGTCTGTATTTTCTATGTGCAGTTTTATGAAATCACGTGGGCCTGCTCAATCTGCCTTTACATCCTAGTGAACTAACGAAGACCAAAACTAAGTCCAAATGAGATCTGATCCCATGTTCTGGATCCAGAGGGGAAAAAAAAAAAAAAAAAAAAAAGAACCCTGTTCGAGATAATGATGTTGTTCTGGCAGGACTGAGGTCTGTGCTGTGTCCCCTCCCCGTGCTTTTTCTCCCAGGTGAGCCTCAGGCTTTGGCAAAGCCCCCTCAGATCTGGTGAGAAGGGAGGAGTCCAGCCATAGGGAACGAATTTCCCCCAAAACCAGTGGGAATCTGATGGAAAAAGGGACTGTCTGAAATATATAAATGAGGATGGAAAGAGTCTTGATTGAAATCAGCAAGAGCTGTACCTATAGAAATCAGATGAGAAGACCAGGCCCTTTCTGACTGCTGTATTTTAAGTGTTTTCAGAGAAGCACATTTATTTTGAAATTGTACAAGCAAAAGGATTGTACAATGTACAATTGTACAATGCTCTTTATTAACAGATGCGGTTTCCCGAAATCTGGAAGCAAAAGGATCAAGCTTTAGAAGTGCTTTTGGTATCATTTCATTACGTAGCTTCGACTGTGCTGACTATATTTCCAGAAGCACAGTTTTAGGCGTTTGGTTTTTCCAGTCTTGACCGCGTACCCAGGATCCACTCCTGAATATCCAGCTCACGAGTAATTCCCGATAAAAACCTTTCCTGGAGCAGCGGCGGGACTGGACCCAGTTTTCATTCCATGACAGCCCGTGTGAGAAGTGCAGTCCAGGATCGCTCCCTTCATCCATAAATCTCTAGGTAGCAAATTATGCAAAATTATCCGAGTATATATTTTTCTGGGTTTTTTTTTCTAAACCTTCGAAGCCATTTCAGACTTATTACCCATTCGCCACACTGAAGGGGAGGGTTGTTTTGGAGTTCTGGAGTCAGTCTCCGGCAGTTGTGGAATTTCAAAGCAACCAGAGGAGTCTTAAGATGAAGGTACTCCCCCCCCGCGCACCTGAAAGGGGTCTGACTCTTCGTAGCACCGGGAAATGAAGATTGTTCAGGGAGATAGCTTTGCAATCGATCTATTTTTTATATTTTATACTAACTGCAGAATTCTGAATCCGAGTTTTAATTCCTTTTCGAAGGATGAAACCAAATGTAGGCACTTCAAACGACGTTCACGGAGCAATGGGAAGAATTTTTGCGTAAATTCAAACCTAGGGTGGGGGGAATATTCTATCGCACAAACTGCAAAGAAAGTTCATACAGGAAAGCTGTTTACAGGGGAAGCATATCACGTAAAGAATGTAACATGGTGTAGGGAGTTATTGCACTACAGAATTTATATAAAATACACTTTTTTAAATAAATAATAATAAAAAAAAAACAAACACAAAAGGCCTTTTAATGCTTCGTTGTCTAGAACATAGGAGCCTCTGTGCTGATGCAGCAATCTAATGCACTGTGTCCTCACTTCAAAATTGGTCTCAAAATTCGAACATCAGCGATGTTAGAGAGGTGGTATCTGATCTAACACTGGAGCAACCGCCGTGAGCTTTTTAGCACAGTATTACCCAAGCAAGAGTGTGTCCAGAAAATCGTGGGTTTGCCTGTAACATATATAAATCAAAATGATAATTGGCTTCTTGAGTCTTTTCTAACAGGTAACACTGGGCAACGTATTTTTATTCCTTGAGAAACAACTAATTCTTTTAAAATAGGTCTCCTCCCCAACATGTAGACCCGGCTTCTTTTTCCTTAGGTCTATTTGAAACAAGGTTTACCTTCAAATTGTTTAATGAACTCCTTCAATCTCATCTCTAAACTGCAATCCAGTGCAAAAGCCAGTTGTCTTTTTCAAGCCCTAGTAGTCAGCCTGGTTAAAATGGCCAGGGCCGACCTGACTGGTTGTTTTCATTCGTATAATTTTTGAATCCTTGAGACGGTGAACAAAGTTTAACATTTTGATGCTGTGAAAAATAATTGGAAAGGAAAAAAAAATGCAAGAATTATGTTGGGTTTTTTTGAAAGTAGCCAGCACAGATCAAGCAAGAAATGCAACTCCAGCAAAGGGAGAAAATAGGCAGAAAACTGTAAGTAAGCAAGGCATGTTTTAATGTACTATAGAAACAAAAGATATGATAAAAGATATGATATATGAAATAGTCCTTGTTCACACTTGGTAAAAATGCCAGGAGCAAAAGATTTCATTCCAGTCCTACTTCATCTTAATTTTCATCCTAGAACCAGCAGATTTCGAGAGATGTTCTTACCCACTCCCCGGCTCCACAAATAGCTGATCCGTAACTGTTTTTCAGAAGACTTTCCTGAAAAAGAAGATACTGTTGTGTTGTTGCTTTTGTTGCTCTTTGGAATTCTTCCCATTGCCTTCCAAAGATCAACCTTCTCTGTCCTAGAAGACACCCCACCACATGAGGTGATAGGTGTGTCTTGTTTATCAGGAAAGCCTTTTGGGGAGTCTGGTGCAAGCGGCCAAATTGACTCTATTGCGTTTGCACACAGGAGCAAGAACCGCGGGTGATTTCTCTCCCTTGTTGTTGCAGCTCTGTGGTTTCACAGCTTCACATATCCTAAAGTTTTCGGAGGCTCCAACTCTTCCAGTTGGGCCCCTTCAACCTGCAAGATGTTTCAATGCTTTTGAAAGAGCTTTCCTAAAAGCAGTTGACTGCTAAATGCTCTTGAAAGAGCCATCAGTGGAAGTGGGAATATTTCCCTCTTGTCCAGTAAGTTTTTATTACTTAGTGGTGCTCAGTTTAAACTCCAGCTGAAATGTTTTCCTACGTTAAAGCAGATGAAGTGTTCTGGAAGCCAAATCCTTTGCAGCCAATCTGTCGGTTTCCTTAACGAAGGAAAGTTTGGGGACTGGTTAGAGACAAAATTGTTTGCATCGTGCGCTGGTTTTGTGTTCGGTAGTCGTACACCGGGTAACATCTGCAGGTGGGAGTGACACCCTTGTCTTTGCATTTGTTCTGGGGCCCGCTTAAATAACATTTTTTGGAAATGTGTTGTGATATTTCAGAGTGCAATGGAGATTTCTTCCAAAACAGCAGTGATACCTCATAGACCTGTATTATTAATTGCTATTTAATTTTGGTTTATGACTCCTAACACAGATCCAGATGGATCCCATTGTAGAACAAGGAAGTAGCGCAGAAATATTATTGCTCTTTTTAATTAAAGTAGCTAAAGAACATGCTATTAGCTAATTCAAAAAGATAATCTTCTCCTAATTATACCTATGAACCAAACAGAATGGTGGCATGTTGTTACCTTAGGCATTGACTGTAGTCCTGTGGTTAATGTAAACCCTGAATCTAAGAGCAATCTGGGCAATTAATTTCACGGGGGTAACTTGTTCTACAATACAATGGTTATTACCTCCAGACTGTGTAGTCTTGGCTAAATCCCTCACCTTATGGTATTACATAAAAAGAACAATACGGAGCCAAAGGTGAAATTGTCCCCAGTGTGTTCTCCAACTCAACCCAGGCGGAATCATCTAAAGAATAAATTTTAGACAATTCTTGGAGAACTGTGGTTTGCCGTTTGAACCACACTCTTAAATACTACCTATTTCTATAGTCAATTGGTGTTCTATCTGGTTAAGGCAGAAAATGATGCAACTGATTTAACAATCAACTCCTACTTTATACCGGTGTGAATAAAAGCAAACGGCTGTGCAACTGGCTCAGCAGGGACGGAGGAGCAGAAACGCAGCTCAACTATTCTGTGCCCATCTACCATGTCTAGGTATCTCTCTATTTAAAACACCAGTCGAAATTTATTTAAATCGGGGGGGGGGGGCTTGTAGGGTTTTGATNAAAAAAGCACTGTTGGGGACACGCGCGGGCACTTCTGCTGGGATGCGGAGTTCTGGATTTATACCTCTAAATCTTCAAAGAGTTATGCAGAGTTTTACCTACGTAGCTCTTTCAAAAGTCAAAGGAGCCATGCCGATAAGCTGAAACACGGAGGGATGAGTGTACAAAGAACCTAAGCGTTGAACAAACAGCCTATTGCTTTAAGATCACTGTAAATATCAACTAAAAAGACGTACTAATTCATGTTTATCAGTTATTACTGTGTTAGTTTCATAGATGCGGTAGCATGACTGTTCTTAGTTCCATTGAGTTTAACGAACTTTACTTTGTATTCCTCTGTGAATGCTCTGAATGCTGCAAACAAACAAACAAACAAAAAAAAAAAAGCACAACAGTATATTTTTTCAAGTTCTCTTGGCGCGATAGCAGTGTCTTCACTATTGGTCAGTTTTACAGAATTAGCAACTTTTCATCATCAGTGGCTGTATTAAGAGGAGATCTTTCTTAAAAACGGCTGTCACTAGGAGATAAAAGCATCTGTGATGAGTCTTGTCTGATCTCATTCATCTGCCTTTACAAAATGCCCCAGACTTTGGATGGGAGAATCTGCTGCTTTTGCTTCACGCACTGTCTGTATTTGGGGGTGGGGCAGGGGAAATAATAGGGCATTTTGCAATGGTAATTGCATCAAACATGCTTTTTTTCATTATTATTGTATTTGTTAGAAACCTTTTGATTTTTTTTCCTTTTTGTAGACAAGTCTGTTGGACAATAGCTTTCCTTTCTCAGCTAACCATCCGATTCCGTTAGACGAATAACTTCTCACCTGTAGTGCTATTTGTATCAATGTCTCCATATCAGCTGCATTTTAACTTCATAACAAAAGAAAATGTGATTATTATTTTTGTCATACTAGATTTTTGCTGATCAACTAAATATTTCTGCACCAATCTACATATTAATATGCATGTTGTAGTCTGTACAATTGTTCAACATCAAAATATCTGTTTAATTTATGTCAAATGTCTGTAAAATAAATGCATTGTTCTCCATTTCAGTCTGATAGAATAAGCAGGACAGTAAATAAATGTGTAAATGAATCATCCGTGTCTCATTTCAGTTCTCTGCATGAAACCACTTTACATTGAACATTGCATATATACCAAAAAAAACCCAATAATCCATAGTGTCTTTAGATTTCATTCCTTGGCAGGATTATACAGGGAGCTCTGGCAGTGTGTACAGAAATAAATCCTTTGGCTAGGCAAATAAAGACAGAATTCGTTATTTAAGAAAAAAACCCAAATTGAATACAGTGTTTCTAAGCCTTGTTTTTTTTCCTCTTTGCTCAGCATCACTGCTAATTACTCCTCTCATAGATACAAGACCTCAAATGACTTTACGGGGGTGAGTAAACGTTATTGCCCACAGGATGGAAAAGCAGAAGCGTGGAAAGATGTCGCAGCCTTTTTTTTGGATAGGGAAGGGTCGGTACCTCAGCCTGATCTTCAGAGGCGGTGGATAAACCAGGCTCTTGATTAACTTACCAGTAAGCAACAACCAAGCTTGGATTCCAGCACTTTCTTTCCTGATGTTGACCAACTTTTTTATAGCTCTGAAACTGTAAGAGAAAACGTTACGTTGCACCGGGAATTACTTTTCCGCTTCCAGATGAGTCATGGAAATAACTAACGTTTTTTTTACAGGCAAAGTTTTCCTGCAAATGCAACTATAATAGAGCATCTCGACCATTCAGAAAATAAGAAATAAGCTTTTTCTAATCTTCAAAATAGAAAGCTGGTTTTTAATTTCTACAGCCGAACGGTACTCCAATGAAATAAAATCGGAGGCCCAAACTGGGCCCTTTGCAGATTATAGTTATTAAGAGGGAGCTTCAAGGCACACTTTAGCTGCACAACGCTGTTGTGCTATATATACCTCAAGACACAGTTCGTTGCATTGCAGAACTTTCCCCCTTTCAGCTTTTAACCTAAGGGCTCCCTCTCTGAATGTGGAATCATAGAATCAGAGAGTTGTCTGTGTTGGAAGGGACATTTAAGATCATTTAGTCCAACCACCAACCCAACTCAGATAAAAATCATCACTAACCCATGTCTCTAAGCACTGTGTCAACTGGGCTTTTAAATGCCTCCAGGGATGGTGACTCCATCACTTCCCTGGGCAGCCCCTTCCAATGCTTAACGACCCTTTCAGTGTAAAAAATTTTCCTAATATTCAATCTGAACCTCACGTTTCTGCTGACTCTCTGAACACAAATCTTCATTGAGTGTAGAAAAAAACCTAATCCAAAGTTGACTAAAACTTCTTCAGAACATTTTTGGTCTGTAGCAACCCGTGTCCATTCTTATACCTTATAGACAAAGAGAAATCTGGGGGAAAAAAAATTAGACTATATTGCGTTATGCAGTGGGTTGGGTGGTTTTCAAACCACCCAGGCCACAAGCCTCAATTGTCTGCATAAAAAAATGGTGAAAGTGTCTATAAAAAAATTCTTTACCTGTGTCCGGTAACAGCCAGCCACTTTTCAGGCCCTGGTGTTCTAAAAGAGTTTGCTTACTTAAATCTCTAAACTGTGGCTCTCTCCACAGGAAATATCAGCTTTTAATGGTTATATTCCAGAATGGCCATTAATAGAGCTGACTCATTTTTAGCCTGTCAGCAAATAAACCTTCTCCCAGTAAAATAACTCAAATTACCTCGCAAACAGCACTTTTAGTACTCACAGGTTTTCATCCAAGCATTGAAATACCAGCAGACTTAATCTATGAGCACCACAGTATCCTCAACTCAAATTACTTTCACAAATAGGCATTCAATTTTCAAATCAGTTTCATGTGAGCTGCCACCTTTCAGCATTTCCACCCTATTTGCTCTTGAGTCGTCCACTGAAACGATGGCAGAAGTGCAAAATGTAAAGTCACTTTCATCAGTTTGTGATAAAAACACTAATCAAAATTGTAACTGCAACTGGCAAGAAACACAGAGAGTTTGACTCATATTTTTGATCATAGAACCACAGAATGGTTAGAGTTGGAAGGGACCTTCAAGATCATCCAGTTCCAACCCCCCTGCCCTGGGCAGGGACACCTCCCACCACACCAGGTTGCTCCAAGCCCCATCCAGCCTGGCCTTGAACCCCTCCAGGGATGGGGCAGCCACAGCTTCTCTGGGCAACCTGGGCCAGGGTCTCACCACCCTCACAGCAAAGAATTTCTTCCTAATATCTATTCTAAATCTCCCCTCTTTCAGGGTATAACCTTTCCCCCTTACCCTATGGCTCCCCTCCCTGAACAAGAGTCCCTCCCCATCTTTCCTGTAGCTCCTTTAGGTATTGGATTTGTTCTGCACTAGAATAAAAATGGGAACTTTGACATTGTCACTGAAAGCCACCAGATCAGGCATAAAAGCCTATCCTCAATTAATCTGGGGTTGGAAGGGACCGAGCCTATTCCTTTGCCCCCATCGATTATCTCAGGGGACATGTCCCCCATCCTTGGGTCCTGTCTTTGCAAATGCGTCAACCAGAGAGAAGGCCAGCCTCATCCCCAGCACAGACCCAGCATTTGGGCATTTTCCAATGCTTGCTTTTAAAACCAGACTGAATTCCACCTGGTCTTCCCAAAGCCACCATCTATAGATAACCAGCGTTACACAAGAAGGCCTGGTTGAACCTGAAATCCAATCATAATGACTCAGTATCTATGAAAAGTGTATCTGCCTTATCCATCAGAATTTTTTATATTTTTGTCATTATGTCTTAATAAAACCATACTACTGAACAAGGCACCCTGAGCCAGTGAAGACTGAGAACCTGCTTTAATGGAAGTCTTGTGTACCTAAATGATTCAAAGTTGAACTCTACGTTTACAAAATTCTTTCATTTCAGCTTTTGGGGGAAATGTTCTGCATAAACAAGTAGACTACATGCTCCCCATGAAAATTCAAAATATTGGCTCATGGTAACTAATTGCCCAGAGAAGCTGTGGCTGCCCCATCCCTGGAGGGGTTCAAGGACAGGTTGGATGGGGCTTGGAGCAACCTGGTGTGGTGGGAGGTGTTGGAACTCGTTGATCTTTGAGGTCCCTTCCAACCCTAAACATTCTATGATTCTATGATCATTCACTTATTTAAACTACCAATGAAACTATTGTTTTATTTGACAAAAATAAATCTCTTTTTAGGATTTGCTCTCCTGTGTTACAGTTTTCAAACGGCAACTTGCAGCTATTCTTCACAATCTCTTCCCATGTCCATTTGCTTCTGCTCAGATGGCAAGAGGAGAGCTGTTGGCTGTGAATTATCAGCACAGCACATCAGTACAGTATCCATATCCACGCTCTTAAAAGTTTAAAAAAAAGCCTCTTAAGAGATTATTACAACTTAGTGCATTCATTAAGGAAAAGGGTTCAAAGTGAACAGTACTCTGATTAGACTCTGGATAATCCACAGAGAAAAGAGGCACTATGAAGACCTCATCTGCAGGAAATGTTTCTACGTTACTAATGGCTAATGCATCCAGCCGCAAAACACAGATGCATAAAGAAGTAAATCTCCTGAGCTCCACCACTGAAGGAACTGCTTGTATTTATCATCGTTTTCATCTTTTATCATCGTTGGTATAATTATATTTTTTAAATATCTAAAGAAGTAGGCCTATATTTTTTTTTTTAAATCCTAGAATTATCATAGAATCATGGTTAGAGTTAGGAGGGACCTTGAAGATCATGGAGTTCCAACCCCCCTGCCCTGGGCAGGGACACCTCCCACCACACCAGGTTGCTCCAAGCCCCATCCAGCCTGGCCTTGAACCCCTCCAGGGATGGGGCAGCCACAGCTTCTCTGGGCAACCTCTTCCAGTGCCTCACCACCCTCACAGCAAAGAGTTTCTTCCTGAGATCTCATCTAAATCTCCCCTCTTCCAATTTAAAACCATTACCCCTTGTCCTGTCACTCCAATTCCTGACGAAGAGTCCCTCTCCAGCTAACTCACTCCAACAGGTCCGTGTCCTCCTGAGGACTCCAGAGCTGGCCACAGTGCTCCAGGTGGGGTCTCACCAGCACAGAGCAGATGGGTAGAAGCTCCCCCTGGTCCTGCTGGCCATGCTGATTTTGAGTCAGCCCAGGATGCAGTTAGCTTTCTGGGCTGCTGGCGCATGTTGCCAGCTCAATTTGAGCGTCTTGTCCACCACCCCCCCTAAGTTTTTCTCCTCAGGGCTGCTCTCAATCTACTCTCCTCCCTAAGAACAGTCTCCTCAGTTCTCCAACCTCACCAGGATACTACATGATAGAAACATCTTGTATTTTCGTCTCATCTGCCACTTGTGAATCTGAGGAGCACTTGAGCAGGTGATTCCACATACGTAGGTGTACCAACACCCGCATTCACCCACAGAGCAGGTAGGAAATCTACCACTATCTTAGTGCAGAAGTCTTCAAACCTAAACCATGCAATGCCTTGCCTGCAGGCTATGACATAGCTGCTGTCTAAGGAGATTTCTCAGTTCACAAAGGCACAGCAGAAAGAAGGATTTTGCAGTTCTCAAAGCTCCAATCCATAGTTGAATCAAAAAGAGTTATAGACCAGGGCACCTCCTGTTTTGCCCAGGAGGCCAAGAAGGCCAGCAGCATCCTGGCCTGTATTGGAACAGCGTGATGAATAGGACTCGGGAGGTCATCATCCCCCTGTGCTGGGCACTGGTGAGGCCCCATCTCAAGGGCTGGGTCCAGTTTGGGGCCCCTCACAACAAAAAAGACATTGAGGGGCTGGAGCGGGTCCAGAGAAGGGCAACGGAGCTGGTGAGGGGTCTGGAGACCAAGTCTTGTGAGGAGCAGCTGAGGGAGCTGGGGGTGTTCAGCCTGGAGAAGAGGAGGCTGAGGGGAGACCTTCTGGTTCTCTCCAACTCCCTGAAAGAAGGGTGTAGCCAGGGGGTGTCAGCCTCTTCTCCCAAGGAACAGGCCATGGGACAAGAGGAAACAGCCTCAAGTTGCACGAGGGGAGGTTTAGATTGGAGATTAGGCATAATTTTTACACTGAGTGGGTTATCAAGCATTGGAACGGGTTGCCCAGGGAAGGGTCTACCCCAACCATTTTCCATGCACACAGAAAAAAGGAAATTTTAAAACCTGTGCATCATTGTGATTGCCATGAGGCGTATATACCTGGCAGCAAATTAAAGCATGTGTAAACAAGAATAATTTCATTCAGGCACAAATTGTTACATCTTCAAAACAAGAAGTTTCTTACAGCAGCAACAGTAGAATTCCTGCTTTAATTATGACCCACTCTTGCTTGCCTGCCCCTCTCCACTTCTCATCAGGATCATAAACAATCCCTGTTTCATCACTTCATGCAAAGTTCCATGACTATCTTTACCTTAAGAAGGACCGGAGAAAAGCTCCACTTTTTTCCATTAAATATTTCAAGACTAAATTCAAGGTTACCCGTGTTTCTTGGGGAGGACAAAATAAGATTCCCAAGAATCAAAAGAAATAAAGAGCTTAGTATATATATATATAAAAAAAAATAAATCTCAATTTTATAGTATTAAGTAGTAACAGAGAAGAGTAGCTATTACTTTTCATGCCTAAGCACTCATTCTCACCCACGAACAAAGGAAAAAGAAATTTGAAGAGGCACCACCATAAATATGCAGCTACCTCTCCTCTCTGTGAGAAGTTTCACTGCAGTATTTTCCCCACAGTTAACGATGAGAGTGATTTTTGGATCATCAGCACGTCTTGTTCTCCTTGGAATTTTTTAATCAGGGCTTCTGCTGGATGAAATCACAGGGCCTGTCAGCAGCGTATCCAGAGCTCTGAACGAATATGATTGTAACTCCAGGAGCGTATTAATGCTATAAATTAATTTGACATTGATTGCGATATGTCTGATCAGGGCAAACTACTTCGTTACCGTGCGTTTGTTCAGAGGTATTTATTGCCTGTCACAATAGCTACTTAAAACAGCATTAAAAGTGTACCAACCGCCCACCTTTGCATTTTAAACAACTCCCTTTTCCTTTGGAAGGTTGGGTTGATAACAACACCGGATTCAGCTTCACCCACTCAACAGAACCTCAAATTTCTGGTTTGATGCTATTAACCACAACTCATTTTCTCTGTCGCTTTTACAGATATACAGGTGTGTCTCTTTGATATTTTCACAATATTTAAAGTTGTTGTGAGTCCATTCTCTTTCTCCCACTGTTAAAAACATTCAGTGTTCAGCTAACCAATAGAGCCAGAGAAACACATTTCCAAGACCTTATTTTCACACTGGGAAATTCTTCAAGGCTGTTACTGCCTAGTGCCTGGCACACCGAGCCAAATAAATAAAAACATAAATAAATTATTAATTCTAAACAAGCAAAGTTTGTGAGAGGTCTCTAACAATCATTTCATGGAAACAGAGTTACCTAAACTGAAATAGCGTATCTCAGGGATAATTCCACAGAAGACAGTGCCAAAAGTCAGTCATTACTCACTGTACCAGAGTATTTGAGCAGCGATTTGGGGATTCACAGAAAAACAGAATGCTATGGGTTGGAAGGCACCTCTGGAGATCACCCAATCCAAGCCACTGCCAGAACAGGTCCACCCAGAGCAGGTTGCACAGGAACATGTCCAGGCAGGGCTTGGAATGTCTCCAGAGAAGGAGACTCCACCATCTCCCCCGGCAGCCTCTGCCGGGGCTCTGCCACCCTCAAGGGAAGAAGTTCCTCCTCATGTTGAGATGGAACTTCTTATGTTCCAGTTTGTGCCTGTTCCCTCTTGTCCTGTCCCTGGGCACCACTGAAGAATGGATGCCCCATCTTCCTGACACCCACCCTTGAAGTGTTTATAGGTGTTGATCAGATCCCCCCTCAGCCTTCTCCAGACTACAAAGACCCAAGTTCCTCAGCCTTTCCTTACCAGAGAGATGCTCCAGGCCCCTCATCATCTTTGTGGTCCTCTGCTGTCCCCTCTCCAGCAGTTCCCTGTCCTTCTTGAACTGGGGGGCCCAGAACTGGACACAAGACTTCACTGTTTGATACTCAGCAATGAGGATGTGCCGGTGGACACGGCTGGTGAGGATGGCATCAGCTACTCTCTGTAAAAAGACTCGAGTCTTTTACTCAGCTCTTCAGCTGGGATAGAATAAAATACCTATCAACTCCTTTTCTGTGTGTGAATTAATCTCAGTGAAGGGGAGGAGACCCTGCTGAGTTCACTATATGGAATACTGTAATACATTTGTCCCTAAAACTGCATTACATTAACTCAGAATAATACAACATTTATTCTTTCATACATATATTAGCTTAATAAGCCATTAAAATGTCTCGCTTTTAAAGCATACAATGAGGAGATCTATAGTCTCAGCTTCAGAAATCATCCAAATATCTTACAAGTGCTAATAGCACTCTCAACAGGAGAAATGTAGCCTTTCATTTATTTTTAAATTTTCGTTCTGTTCTGTAAAACCCATTTATTTACAAAGGCAGCAGGAGAAATCTGTAATACTGGATTCTGTAATCTCAGTTAGGAAAGGCAAAACAGGAACCTATGTGTTGGCTAATACCCTCCTCCTGATCAAGTCCCGGGAAATTCCACTCATTTTCTCTTACACTTCTTCTAGTTAATCAGAAACTACTTCCTTTCCCACCGATTAGAGTTCCGTAAGGAATCTGTCCCCTTGGAAGCAACAGCGTGTAATCTACAGAGGGGCCATGTGCTTTTGCAGCGACCTCCAGAGCTCCCAAAAGGGCTCTCACACAGAAATGCTGGGTTTAGACCTCGTGGTGGGGACTCCCCAGCACTTCTCTGGCCCGTGACAGCTGACACGGGAGTCACTGGTTCCAGCCTTGGCCCTTGTTATGGTTTGAGAAAACCCGTAACAATTTATTGTCGTGCAGACAATTATTCTATCACCCGATGACCCCTCCCCACCCTGGAAAGGGGAATCAGGGAACACAAAGAAACACGAGGGCTGAAATGTAAATAGATTTAATAGAATAACATTAAATAATTAACAATAATACTAAAGAACCAGTATTAATTCTGACACTGATACAAGATTTACAAGAATTATGCTCAGCCCATTCTCCCAGCAGGGACAGCAAATGTCAGACACTGCCAGTGCAACGGCTTTGAGGGGAAAGGAAGGGCTCAGGGGTCCTTCACAGGGATAAGGAGTTGTCTGGACCTGCTGCCATCAAGGGAGAGACCACTGCACAGCAAACTTTCCTAACTCATATTGAATGTGATGTTCATGGTGTGAAATAATCCTGTTGGCCAGCTTGGGTTAAATGCCCAGGCCTTGTTCCTCCTCGTCCCTGCACCTGGCAAGGCTTGAAAACACTGAGACTCGAATCTCCCAGAGCCTGGCTGGCCATAAAGTAAATATTTTCATGAATTCAGACACTAGAGTCTTCTAAAAGTGCAATTTTTCCAGTATAAGAAGAAAAGTTAGTCCTGGGCCTCTCAACCCAGGACTTCCTTTCCCACCTGCGAAGCCCAAATCATTAGAAACTACAGCAGATGCAGGCACAGAAGATGAAGAAAAAGCAGGATACGGCTGCAGAGTTATAACTATTGTCTGTTGGAGAGCAACCTCACCCGTTCTGTTTTTCTCCTCTTGGAAATTTACTGCATCTTATTGCTTTTGCATGATTGGCTGAGGAACAATACACATAAATCTGTAAAACTTCTCTATGAGATTATGCTTGCATAATCTTGGCACTCTCATAAATAATACCCTTCAACGAACGGAAAGTTACCGTCAGTAGTTCTTCTAGATAGATGTGATTTTCTAAGATCTATTATTTTTGAGAGTATTCTACCAGAACGCTGATCCTTTATTTCTATATACGGTGAATAATTTCAGTAATACTCTTTTAACGCACCTTTTGAGGTTTTGCTACTTTGATCTTTTTCCATCATTCTATATTCCATGAGTATTACCACTGAACTGATTTAATATGGTGTATTGCAGAACAGCATTTCAGCTGATTAAATGTGTATCAACAGTATTAAACCATCTCACCTTTGTTTGAAGGTAACTGCTCATGTTACTATACACCTGCTGCTATAACTCAATGTATGTTTCACGGTTGTGAGGATTTTAACAGATCTATCAGCCTCACAGCTCAGCGCTGTTAGCAAGGTAAGAAAAAGAACCTAGACGATAACACCCCGGAGAAATTACGGTTGGTGAGGCAAAAAAAGCAGCTTTTTCATGCCATGGAAGACTGTAGTACAACAGGCCTGGGAAAGCTCAGAGGTTTTGAAAGTGTCTTTTAGACAGAAAAGCCAGCAAAAGGAATAAATAAACGAGACTAACACCACAAAGGCTTCAGGAAGTGAAAGTGACCTTGGGAGTTTTCAATATGCAATTTCTTTTCTATCTCACTTGCTTCCCTGACATGTATTTTTAATAGGACCCTGGATTCTGTTTGATACTAAGATGAAAATACATTTTACCCAAAGGACCTAAAAGGCAGGCCTTCAGAACAAAGAAACAGCTGCATTTTTGCATTGTTTGCAGAAAAAAAAGCAACAATGGAGAACTTTTTGGGACAACCCTAAACCTGCTTCAACACTAGAATACATTCCAAATGAGCTTAAAAGATGTGTAAATAGAGTGCTGAGGGACATAGCTTATTAGTGGACTTGGTAATAGTGGGTTAACAGCTGGACTAGATCATCTCAAAGGTCCCTTTCAACTTGTGATTCTCCAATTTGTATCTACCAAAAGACTATTTCACACTGTCAAGTCTCAGGCAGGAAAACTCTTCAGCCTTTCAGCATCTGCCTCAAATGCATCTCATTGTGTATTACCTTCCTTGACATTTTAAAAGGCATAAAGTATTGCTTTCTCAGGTAGAACACTCCACACTCCCAACTAATTCAGCACCTCTTTCTGTTCCACCCTGGGAATTGTGGCCACGTTGAGGCTTCTGCTTTTCAGTTCCCAGGCCCTGCAACACTGACACCCTCTCCCTCTTTCCTCCAGGAGCCTCACCTCTCCTGAATCCCTATGAAACCAGGCTTCTCACAGGAAGCCCTTCACCTCACGTGTGCACAAACACCCACATTTTGCCTTTTAGTCTCGCAGAAACCAGGAGACGTGGCAGCTCTCAGCTTCGCCTACTCCCAGCAGGAAGGACGTTCCTTCAATTTTTCAGCCTCCGGTACCAAAAGACGTTTGCGTTTACACCGCTACACCCAAGTTCTTCAGGAGGGAGGGACAGCAGGGGAAAGCCCTCCTGTCACCAGAGGCCGGCCGGGGGGACGCCTAAGGCCCTGCGAGGCCCTGCCCTCGCGTGGGCGGCGCCACGTCGATTATTCAGCTCCGCGTCCGTTATTCAAGCTCCACACCGATTCTTCAGCTCCACGGTGAAGAGGAAAAACCCGAAGAAGCGTTTCCGCAGCCCGCCGAAACGCTATGGAGGCCGCTGGGCGCAGCTCCTAAGGGAGCCACC
>VZRU01004776.1:0-14185 GCA_013398155.1 Pedionomus torquatus
GGGAGGTGGAACATAGGGGTGGGGAGAACCTGGTAAATCCTCTAACTCCCCTCTTTTCTTTTTATCATGTTTCTTTTCTTTCAATTGAAACAAATTAGCGGTCTGAGCAGTGCCTAATACCCATAGAACGGCATATTCACTCTCCTCCTTATTGAACAGTCATTTATTATTCACATATGTATTAAATTTTTGGCATATCCAGTCCTCAAAAGATCCATAAATTGGCCAAAACAGATCTTTTCTTATTTGTTTCCCTCCCCATATTTCCATACAATAATGAATCATCTTCTCCTTAGACTTCCCTTGTTGAGAAGGGTGATTATTCCAGTACTGGATCAGTAGGCCTAATGGGCTGTCCGGGGGTATATCAGGGAGGCCCTCCCGAACCCATTTCTCATTTATGGAACCAGAAGCCTTACTCTTCTCTGTCCCATCTTCCAAAAGTGCCTTCTTTCACTCTGATCTCATCCGTTTCCCTCCATTCGTGGCCCACGCCCTCGCGGACAATGGGAACCACACTACAAGTTGGTCCACACTCACTTCGCCCAGTGGACTACTAAGTCCAGTGGACGTCTCAATCACTCGCACCTGGGTATCAAGTGAATGCACTCAATCACCCAGGTATCCAGTCCCCAACCAAATGGAATCACAATATACTTACTCCTTCCCGAGTCTTCGTCCGGATCTTCGTGCACAGAAATTATGGGGAACTGTGGTATATCTCTTCAGTTTTCTTTCTGCTTTCTTATCTTAGTTTGGAAAATCCAGGTGAGTCAGGTCAGGGTCTCCNCCCATAGAACGGCATATTCACTCTCCTCCTTATTGAACAGTCATTTATTATTCACATATGTATTAAATTTTTGGCATATCCAGTCCTCAAAAGATCCATAAATTGGCCAAAACAGATCTTTTCTTATTTGTTTCCCTCCCCATATNTCCATCCGAGGATGTGGGAGCCCTCCCAGAGTTGATCTCCGAGTCGACTGTCTGGATCCGAGTCACTGCACCAAATTTGTTATAAGTGAATCAAGACACNAGTCTCTCTTCTGTCTAGTTCAACTTCTGGTAATTATCCGGTTGGGGGGGAAGCTTCCTCCTCTTCAAATTCGGGGNAACTGTGGTATATCTCTTCAGTTTTCTTTCTGCTTTCTTATCTTAGTTTGGAAAATCCAGGTGAGTCAGGTCAGGGTCTCCTCTGGGTCCATCCGAGGATGTGGGAGCCCTCCCAGAGTTGATCTCCGAGTCGACTGTCTGGATCCGAGTCACTGCACCAAATTTGTTATAAGTGAATCAAGACACTTCAGGTTCTAATCAAATCAATCAACTAACTATTTATTTAAGGTGGGAAAGCAAAAGCAGTGCTGGGCGGCCGGGGAGATGCAGCTCCACCAAAGGCTGGCAAATTCAAGCACGTTAGGCAGTTCCTTTTATCTTTTCAGTTGCTGGTTTCAGCCTTTGTGGTACGCCCTCCATCCTTTCCATGGTCGCATCAGTTTTCATCTCATCAATTTTCAGCTTCAGGCAGTTGAGATACAAAGGTGGTTAAGTAAGTGTTTTTTCACAATACATTCCTTGTGCAAGATAGTTAGTGCATAAGTCAACACAGACATATAGGCCACCATGGTAACATGACATTGTGGTTTAACATTTACTTAAGATAGCATTGTGGTTAAGCCTTTCCTTGCACAAGGTGTTTTTAAGTCTGAGACAGCAAGCTTATTTTCCTCAGCGAAGTTTGATTAGCAAATTACCCCTTAGTTACTTATTACATGGTGGCTGCCACATATGCTGGGAGTCAGACCTGGCCATGTTGCACTTACAGTCCTGTGTCCACAGATGGAGGTTGATTTTTCCTGCCCACTGCAAATGGGTACACTCAGGTTTGTGATTTCACAGATTGATGGGTTGTTTCTAGCTGCCATAACAAGTGCAGGTGTCAGTAAAGTCCGAAGCAGGACTATTCATGTCTTCAAGAGTTGATGGGCAAGTTGATGGGAGAGAAATTCACATAGAAACTACCTCTGGCTCAGGGAGGCCCTAAGTAGGTGCTGGGAGGTACTTTTACTGGTTAGGTGGCTGTCCGAAACAATGTATGACGATGCTTCTATCTGACTCTCTGCAGCCAGTTTGTAATTTATTATTAAAATACTATTTTTAAGTTCAAATGTATGCTTACAACTGAAATGATCTTGACTTGGAAGCTCAGCTTCAAAATGTGAATGCACAGTTGTCTGTAGTCTGACCATGGCTTTTTACAGACATAAAATACTCTTTCCATGGTTTTTGAGACAGGAGTCGACTTCAATAAGAAGATAATACCATACAATATTTATTAATGAACCAACTTGGAAGACACACTCTTAGGACCATTTTTCAGTAGAGGGCTCCTGAATCCATAAAATTTCTTGTTACGCATTATTCCAAACACAACATGCCCAGCCTCTTGTCAAACCTGGACCTTTCAGTAATGCTTACAGCTTTTAGGGATTAAAATACTATGTTCACAAAATGACATAATTACCTTCAGTGTGATTTTCTTAGCTGAAATAACAATGTGATGCCAACATACTTGTTACCTAGTGCAAACTAGTATTGTTACCCTATTTCATTTTTTGTTTTTGCTCGACATGTTTTTAAATAAGCATTACCTTTACAATCAAATAATCCTAACTAACTTTGCTGTTGGTTACCTTTTTTTTAAATGTGCTATTTAACACATTTTAGTTGTGTGCTCACTGTAAGATTATACAATAGGCTTTTCACTGCATTGCACAGCGATAAATAGAGTATTCAATCACTGGCATCCACCATCTTCATTTTCATCATTCATAATGTAAAAATTTTAAATGGGAAATCTTCCTAAAATGTTCAGAAATACTGCTGTAAAACATGGTATTATACTTTTGATTGTAAGTTAGAGAAGCATCACAGGAATGTGCCTCAAAGTTTCTGTGTGTTTGAAGCTGACAGTATGAAATATTTCCCAATCAAACTCTTGAGCTGAAACTCTTCTGTGATTAAAGACTTTAGCTGTAAATGTCTCAAAACCAAATGATGGCTTAGCAGCAGTTTTCTTGATTTTCAAATTGTGTGTGCTAAACAACTAGCAGGAAATGCCCATTCTTATTCTTCATTTATTTGTAAATAAAAATATATGTATCAAAGCCGATGCTAAAGTTGCCAGCTGCAAATGATGCATTACCAATATTTACACTGTTTTCTTTTCTTTTTTTTGATAAGTATTCCTACTGCTGCTGCATTGCTACCTCAAAGCAGAAAATAGTTTATTTTGCTTTCAGCTCTAACAAATAGCTACTGAAAATGTTTTGCTGCTTCCATGCTTTGATGCATCAGTGGCTGAAATAAAGAAAGCATGCCCTTTTCACCCACCTCTTCAATTGCTTTTCAGCTGAGAGTACCATTAGAGCGTTCTTGGCAATCTATAAAACTTTTGTACCACCATATCCATTTAAAAGACTCTCAGCAGACTGTGGCCAGCTCTAAGCTAAAAACACATTTAATTCAGTTTCCCCTAGCTTGATTTAATTTTGCATTTTAAGACCATGGAAAATCTATAGGAAGATACCAAAGACCTGCTTGGAGTTAAAGGACCGTACACTTGAAAATACAGCTATCTATAGGGTAATTAAATCTTCCTCCATGTAGTAAAGGAATGAATGAGTGGTATTGAGCATGCTGTTCTGAGGAGAGGTGTGTTGGAGGAGAATATTGGGCTGGGTCTGGCAGCCTGGGTGCAGAGAAGACGCTGTGGAAAGGGCATGAGCACCAGGGGCTCAAGATCAGGAAACCTGATGGCTTAAATGGGCATTGCAATGAATGCTTCCTACTGCACCCAGGGGCAGCAGTGAGTGGTGTGGCACAGAAGAGGACTCTGAAATCTTAAACTTGCTATTTTACTGGAAATAAGTGATTGTGGCATCTTCAGTGTTATTATGCTATTACATATCTCCATTTTATTACAGGACTAGGCACTGAACTCTTGCTAGTGTCTGGGCTCTGATAATGGCTTGTGATAAAGGAGTGCACACTCATTTTTGTGGTTTGGTGGTTTTTTTTTTTCAAATGCAAGTTTATATTCAGTGGTAGTTAATCTAGCCACATATATACAATGTAGCTATCTGTATATGAACTATTTGTCTAAATTTCGTGTATGCCAAGATGGTGACATAGGGCCCTTCTGGGGCAGGGTTAATTTAATTCACAGGTGGATGTTGCAAAGAAATCAGAAAAAAACACATTTTAGAAGAGCCTGTTTCTCCTCAGTTGCTCACATACAGGACACTCACTGTGGGAGGAGATGCGTCCTACCCTTGCCTGTGCCAGAGTTCCCAGAGGCCCCACTGGTACCAAATACTGTAGGGAACAGAGGCTAAACCACCCTGGGTGATGTTCATGCCTTTGCGCTTATCCATGGGGCAGTGCTCTTCATTTAGAGGCAGAAATAGTCTGATTGGGTTGATTATGACAGTGTATGGCAGTTACCATATAAAGATCTTTGGACTAACATTTTTGTTCCTCGGTGCTGATACCCTTTTGACCATCATATATTGTTTACGTTATGCCTTGTACATACTGAAACACAACCTGGTCAGAATAAAGTAGATTTTGCTTCCAGGTGTCAGGCAGGCAGGCAGCAGAGCATAAAACTCTGTAGCAATCTCTCCATCAGGGAAAGAGAAAAACTGAAACACAAGAAAATTATTCCTGAAATCAATCTACATCCAATAAGTAGAGAAAAACAGTACTATTTCAGGGACAAAAAAAAAACTCGATACTGATACAGTTAAAATTCTTCCACCAATTTTGTAATATCCGCCTCTCTGTTCCTGGTGTACCCTTCTGTGCCCTCAATGGGTGCTAAAGCGGTTTAGTTCATTGTGGTGGGAGTTGTTTGATCTCCTTGTTACCCCTGGAACTGGCTGTAATAGGTAACTAGGCATTAATTTGCTAATCAAACCTTGTAGAAAAAAGTGGCTAAGAAGTAGAGAAAATATTGTGCAAGGAAAAGCTTGACCATGATCTCATTAACCCACAATGTTCTGAAATCCTGGCAGTCTTGTGTAAACATTAAAAATCACACCATTATGTTATCTGATGTTGCTGAAGCACCCTTTGTCTAATTAACTGAAGCAGGAAGTGAAGAGAGAGGAGCCCTGATTGTAGAAGAAACTGAGGGAGGACTAAAACCCGCTATCAAGAGAATAAAAGGGACTGGTTAACTTGCTCAAATTCGCGAACCTTTGGTGGAGCTGCGTCTCCCCGGCCACCCAGCGCTGCTTTTGCTTTCCTACCTTAAATAAATCATTGATTGATTTGATTAAGACCTAAAGTGTCTTGATTTACTTATAACACTGGCTTTCGCCAAGTCCCAGGTCTGTGTATTTTTAACTGACCTCCAGTGACTTGTTTATAGCCCTGGTGTCAACTTGCGCCTCCCCCAACTCCTGTCGTACCATGACTGTAATCCCCTGCATTGCTTTATTATGATAAGGGCACAAACATTTCATTGTAACAAGCAACAGCTCGTGACCGCCGTCTGTACAAAAAATGTTACAGTTGTATCACAACAATTACAGGAAGTCATACAAAATAAAATGTATTGGACAATTACCACCTGATCATCAGAAAATTGCTGTTACAGGTTAAAAAAAGCTTATAGAGCGTTGCAGACACAGTAAAGCAAGTTTGGCAAGGCCCGACAAGTTCTGAGAATCTGTGGAGTCAGCATGAAGCTCATGTTCTGCTACCAGCCATAGCAAGACTGTATTTACTGATCTGCTGGGCTAGATGGGTCCTGCATACTCAGAAATGTGAAAGTCAGCCTGATTTTACTTATCACTTGATTGTCTTCAAAATATTTAATCAACAGAAACTAACAGCATTCAGTTCTTATAGGTCATGTGTAAAGTCTTATCTTCCTTTTAAGTGAGGAGTAAAGGTTACAAAGGGTAGTATCGATAAACAAATGTAGAGTGATCATTGTAGATTACTGGTTATTAAATGCTTACCATAAAGCAGAGAGTAGTTACTTTGCTATTACATACAGTACGTTCTTTCAGCGCTGCCAAATTTAAAGGGTTACATTTACCTGAACCGAGTCAGTATTTCTGTGCTGTCCTTTCTCATTATAGAAGCTTATTTCTGAATCATTTCTCCTGTACGTGCAATTTAAGTGTGTGTAATTAACTGGTTGCAAGTTGTTACGCAGCTGATGAACTGTGAACGGGGCACTGATTTGTTTTCTTTATTTACATGTTTCCCATAATGCTCTGATAAAAGCAGGAGGATGCTGAGGCTTTTCTGCCCTTTGTATTATTCCTTGCTTGTTTCATCAGATTAGGAAGTGATTTGCAAAGCCATTTGCAATTCCTCAAATTCCATTAAAACTCAGTGTCCAGGGAAGCCTTAATCAAAGACGTAATAAGCGTTTCGATATGAAGACAAGCAGCGCTCCCGTCACTACCTCAGGCAACCAGGTTAAGGAAGTGCCTGTTTTAATCTGAAGTGTAGCAGCACATCTGAGCGGCCCCAGCTGGTTGTGTGCTAGTTGCAAAGACCAAGACACTTGGGGAACTTTCTGTTGTTCATTACTCAGTCCTCCCTCATCTATTCACTTTTAACCAGAGAGAGTAATAATTGTGTGGGGCAGCCCATCCTTCAGCTGAGCAGCGGGGAGGGTAAGACAGCTTCTTTGCTGTGGTCTTACAAAGGTCGCAATTGAGTGCCCACCCTCGTCAAAGGTGTCTGCTCTTGAGTGTTTGTAGCCATCTTTATTTTAGTGTTGTTTCTAGCAAGCCTAATAAATAGCTTGTACCCTGAGAAGTTCATCTTATGCATGTACAGTCTTTGCTTTTACTGGTCCTAGTTCTCCTCGTGAGAATTGTTCTCTGTGGGTCAGCAGAGAGGCATGGTTTGCAACACTGTTTGCATCCAGATTGCCTCCACGTCACCCTACACACTCTCTGGCTGCCATGAAATGGGTTCTGGTGATAACTTCTGGGTCTGGTCACTGATCCCACAGGACAGCTGACCTGATAGTGCCATGAGTCCTTACCCTATAGTGCTGGTGCTTCCCATCAGAAAGCATTACCATTTTTTTTACACTTCAGTCTGTATTATTTTTACCGTCATCATTTCCTCAAGTGTTAACTTCCAGTTTGCAATGTTAAAAAAACACAAACAAACAACAAAAAAAAAACCAAAAAACCAACCCAACAACCCAAACCCTTTCCTGTCACATTTTTCCTATAGTGTAACTCAGAAGAATGTCAGTATCACACTTGCTGTACCAGCCCTGCCACTGTAGCTTGAGAAAGTGGCTTGGTGGGAGCCTGGCAGACACCCAGGGTTGAAACACCACAGTCCCACTGGCAGCCCTGGTGAGGGGATTGTGTGATTGAGTGCTCTCTTTGTGCTCACATGGTAGGCTCCTGGTCTGCCACCCAACTGACATGTCTATGCTACATCAAGGATGCGATGTCCTCAGGTGTGAAACCTAGTCTCCATGCCCTCTGATACCCTGCAACATGACTCCCCTAGATTTCTTTGTGCGTCCTGCTGCCTTCCTTACGTTCAGACCCAAGATTCCCCTTGTAGCCCTTCATAGAAAAGTGGCTTCATGGCTGATGGCAGAAGTTGGGCTTCTGCAATAGGGATGGAAAGGCATAGGCACAGACCTGCTGTCTGGAAAGTGGCCATTCCATTTTCATACAGATGTGCAGCATAGCTGCTTAAAAAAAAACCCACCAGCTTGTGCAGTTTCTGTAATGTTCATGTAAGACTACAAACTAGCTATTTTATACCGCAAAAGATCACTCTGGTAAAGCTGACAGAGCACGCCCAGCTGGTTAAGCTGTGTGGGCAGCTGGATTTTACTGCAAGACATGAATTCTTGCATCTTTTCTATGCTTGTGACTTGAAGATGCTTTTTGTCTTATGAGCAGTTATCAGCTTGCTACAAGTTGAACTGATGTCACTGGCCCATGTCTTCATATCTAGGGATGTTTCACAAGCAGGCAGCACTTGAACCTCTCAGGGTTTGCTAATACGAAAGGGAACAATAGGATCCCAGAACCTCCTGATGATGGTCAAAAGTCCTCATCTGCAAAGCAAGATTGCCTCTGCCATCATCACAAGTGGATGGCACAGGCATCTTTAATTTAATTTCTTTTAACGCAGGACATGTTGCCAGTTTAACTGTGAACATCTTGGGCCATCCAAGCAATGTTTTCCTCATAAAGATGTTGAATTAAGAAGGCCTTAGTAAGGCCGGATGGTTGATATGTGACATCTATATTGAAAGGAAGGAGTAAGCTTCCTGACAGGATCCGGTGGAGCCTTAGGTTACACTCTAAGCTGTAAGCTTCGCTGTTACAGTGGACAGGGCATGACCGACACATGAGATACCGTGCACATTGGTTGTGGCCCAGTTAATGAAGATTGATGCCATCTGTGATAATTCAAGGATAATCAAAGAACATGGCAGCCTAAGTCAAGTTGCACAGACTTGCAGGAGCTGTACTAACAGATTCAAGCAAATCCAGGGGACTCTGCAGGTTAACCAAGCCAATTGCATAGTAAGGAGATGGCTTACAGAGCTGAGTGCTTCCACGTTTCTGTCCTTTCTTTTCAGCTGCCAGTCAGGATGCCACAGGAGATGCTCCAAGAGCTAATCAGGACAGGAAATTGGCCTCAAGGATGCACTAGAAGCAGTAGAGGGGCAGCCACTATCAAAAAAAAGAGAATAGTTTTATTATTTGCATTGTTTGTATACAAAGAGTTACAAAATACAGGGTTATTTTTAAATAAACATATTAAGCAAAGGCAAGTCTTTCCGTCAGTGCTAGTCTTCTTTCTCTGCAGCTTTTTTTTTTTTTTTTTTTTTAAACCAGTTTGTAAGTGATTTTGGGCTTCCAGATGGCCCTCAAGCAAACACAAACATGGTCCATACCAATAAAAAAATCAAAACTCCAAACCTACAAAACCCCCAAGTGGATGGACATTGTTTGACTCATCATCAGGGTCTTGAAAGTCTGTTCACAAGATTTGGTATCATCCTGTCAAAGTTTCCATTCTGGTCTATGAAAAGCGACTTTTCTTTCCCCTCTGAAAAGCCCTACCCTTAATTATACCGCATTAAGTAAAATCAGCATGAGCAGTTTTCAGTGAGAGAGTGGGAGCTGAACTGAAAGTAGGGGAGCGCGCTGGGAGCTACTGAGACAGAAACACTGAACAGCAGAGGCACGAGGAAATTAAACCGAGGCGTGCACGGCGACGCATATTGAAATGGCAAACAGGAATCTGGAGGAATTGGTAGGGGACAAGCGGGGGACAAGCAAGCAGAAATATAATAGAGAGTGTGGGTGAATACGAAAGACAAATGGCAGCAACAAAGAGCCATTTATAATAGGCAGGAACAATTAAGCCATGTAATTACAAAATCCTGCTGCGACTGAACTCCTATGCAATTACTGAACGGACACATACCCTGAGTGCAGCACTTTGAAGAGGATGGCAATAGCTTTCTCTCTCTCTTTTGTTTCCAATTCACTCCCCCCCCCGCCTGCCCCGCACCTCAGTCAGCAGTGGCATATGTGATACCATTGTTTCCTGCGTGAGCGGCAGCACTGCCAGCCACGGACAGGCACAACAGCACAATTCTGGTTAATCAAAACCTTCCTGCCAGCAAACACAAGGCTAGAGGGGCAGTTATAATTAGCTCCTAGTCAGCAGCAAGGCACGGGCAGTGGCGGCATCAAATCAGCCTTAAAAGGTTTTCTTTACTAATGCTATGTGGAACTTCATTTATTTTTTTCCAATTATTGTTCATTTAGAAAACATAATACACCCTTTATTAATATCTTTAAAACAAGTACATGACACAATGTTACAGGAGAACAGTGGGTGTCACTTATGAGAGCAATTGGCGTCTCCGCTTGCCTCTATTTAGTATGTATTTTGGGGGCTTTATTACAGGTTGTCAGGTCATCATGTTCTGAACACATCTTGTTTGCTGAATCGATTTTTACTTCTAATTGTATAGGCTCGGCTGAGTTAAAATGTTTTTTAAATTAGATCAGTACCTTCTGAATCCAAAATTTTTTAAAGCTACAGTCCTTTAGAGCTGCATTTCTAAACCTCCCATGGGAAAAATACCTTCCAAACACATGAAGTTAGAGCCAATGCAGAACTAAGTCATCAGATGCAGAACTCAGACACTTAGATCCAGAGTTATGGTCCAAACCCTAGTGCTCAGCTGTTGTATAACCTTGTAGATAATTCCTCATATGACCTGCAAGTTCTGTATGAAATCCTGCATGCATATAGCTACAGTTGCACAGACCTCAATCAAGGCACTGAAGAGAGCAGGCTTTTACATCTGATATGAATTATCAGAGCATGACTTACTGACATATGCCACAAACGATCAAGACTCTCAAAAGATCTGAATATGGCCATTTGTTTTTAAATAGCATCATTTAGTGTACAAGCACCATGGAGTTAGAGAAGTCTGTAGGGAAGCAGAAGAGCTTGCTCCCAGTTTCCTGCTCAGCTGTCCATTTCAGTTTCTGGAGCTCAGGTGTTCCTAGGGTTGATCCGTACATGCCAGATTGAATGAGCTGTCTGGCCCATTAGAGAGACACTAACTGCTGTTGCTGAGATGTAGAAGAAAATTATTACTTCTGCAATTCTACAGCTCCTACTTCATAGGATATTCTAAAATTCCCTGCTGTACCTGAAGGGCTGCAGACAAAACAAGTAGTTTCTAAAACCTGATCAGGTTGGCATTCAGCTTAGGCACTGAACTATCTGCTCCTATAAAATTCATGCGGTGGTACTTTGTAGGAGGCAATTCTCAACTTTATAGCCTAAACTCATGCCTCCAAGTCATATTGTATGGTCTTTGTAAAGAAATTTTGAGCCCTTAGGGACCATTTTTGTAAAACACTCAGTCTGAAGGTCAGTGAGTTTAGATGGGGATGGCTGAGATAACAATGGTTGTATGGTTAACTGACTGGCTTTTGGTCTCTTCTTGCTGAGTGCTCCCTCAGTATCTTTACACAAACACACACACAGAGGTATGAAAAACTATAATTTCTGAGTGTAAATTAACTTATCATTCATCTGTCTGACCACTTTTGACCACCCAGCACACCCTGGTCCATCCATTCTGCACAGTTTGTGTACTCTGGAGAGGCAAACCAGCTCCTCGGTGCCAACCCTACCCATGCCAGAGGGCAGTAACAGGCAAATGAGATGTGATGGAGTTCAGACTTCGGCTCACTTCTCACTCTCTGGGTGCTGAGACTGAAAACCTGCGTGCTGCATGGCATTCTTTCATAAACTCACCAGTAATACACATGTATGTACACCAGTAATAAACAACATGTATGTTGTTTCCAAGGGCACATAAATTAGTCAAATCTAACACAGCCAGCTATTACTACACCACATTGCCGTTACCATCACTCAACCTTGAAGCCACTTACTTAAGACATGATGCAAGAGTTTTCTTTCAATGTGAAAGTCTCTTTTCTATTGCATACTTAGTAATTTTTAAACATATTCTGAACTCATTTTTTCAGGCTCAAATTCTGACATTCCTGCATGAACTACTGAAGCTGTCTCTCACAACAAGCAGCCTTGCCAGAACCTAAAAATATGAAATTTAGTGGTAGCAGCTAGGGAGATTGATGGAAATTATTCTAAAGCTTTTCTCAGACTTCTGCTACACACATGCATATATCCTCTTGTTTGGACAAATGAAGGTATTACACCGCAGGTTTTCGGGTTTTGCATTAAAATGACGTCAGTGATAATGTTCACTTAAGAACAGTCATGTCTTTAATTTGCTTATATTTGTATGTTCACAGCTAAGCTTATAGGACTAATTTTCTCCCTCAAAGCTTTTCTCAGACCTCTGGGAAAATTTGTACACAAATAAACTTTTCAGGCTTAACAAAAAATAATTTGGAACTTCAAGATCAAAATATTGTCATTGGAATATAATGTCTGCTGAGAAGCACCTTTTAGAAAATTGTGTTCAGTTGTGGCCAGCTGAATTCTTCACCAAAGTGGTCAATAAAACATTACACACAGATCAAAAGAATGTATGTATCCCTTGGAAGGAAACAAAGGTTCTAATACTCTGGGTTTATATATTTAGGGCTTGCTCTAATGCCAACTGTGAGCACCCAGCCTTCATGTTTCTGCTTTTCTCCATCTCCTTCCTGCCCCTGGGAATGCATTGCCCTGAGGGAATGCCCAGGCATGGTCCTTAGGGTGGCCACCCCAAGCTACCTGATTTCCTCAATCAATAATAAAACTGCAGGGACAGCTGTGGCTGGAGCTCCACCTTTGCTAAGGCTCATGTATCTTGGTGTGCTCAGGGTGAGAGAGTCCCAAGTGCTGTCCCAAATGCTGCACTGAGGACAGGCAGCTGCGTTAGCTCTTTTAAAGAGCTGTATGTTACAGTATTTTGCCGCTGCTGGTGATATATGCCATGTCTTATTCACCAAAATGCTTACCCAGGGAGCTAAAAAAGTTGTGAGAGCCGCTGTCTGACCCTGCTTCAGCCAGTGACTATTAAATGAGAAATGAAATTAGTGAGGCAGACTGGAGGCAGGTACGTAATCATGGTTTCCTGTTCCCCCGCCCTGAAACGCATGAACAGAGCCATGCTGTGGTTTGCCAATACAGCAAATGGCTGATTATGTTGCCCAAACCGGGATAGCTTTTCCAGGAGAGCCCAAGGTACCCTGGTCTGGTAGCCTGTTAAGGAGCACACTCTTGTGTGCTGGAGAAGCTGCAGATGACAGAGCATTGCAGAGCATTTTCCAATGGAGAGCAACCACTGAGACACAACAAGACATGCGTTAGGACTGAAGGCGGGGAGCACCAGTGGCTGTGCTGTGCCAGGCACATCTCACTGCCTGCAGAAGCCCCTTCTCCCTTGGTTGGCAGGACTGGGCCAAGGGCAGGAGAAGGCAGGGAACATGTTCTTTACCTGGGGCACTGTACAACTCTTCCTGTGCTGGCCACAGCACCAGCCCTCCACCTCTGCCCTCTACCCAAAGAAGGCAAGATGGACGTGACCTGTAGAGCAACACCAGAGCCAAAAGCAGGGAGGTTAGGAGAAAGGCAGGGACTTTGGTCAGAGCACAAAACCAAGCCATGTCCCTGCAAATAGGAACAGCCATGGCACTAGGTCCCTACCGTGCTACAAACTCAGAGACACTGCACATCCCTCGACCTCCCAGTGCTTGCTCGGGTGTCCAGCAGGTCCATGCAGCTGCTAAGACTGGTTATGTGGGTTCTAACCTCTTAGTTCAGAAATATTTCAAATCATCATTAATATTTTGTGCAGTTAGTACAAGAACGGCAAACTTTCATTATATGTTGTGGTTGAAAAGTGAGGCAAGAGCATCCGCTTGTTTTGCATCACTTAAAAAGCACATTTTCATATGATGCACAGAGATTAAGGACAATTCAGTTCAGCATGAACTAAGCTCAAATATCAGATTAAAATTCCTGTATTTACAGGGAGCATTATAAATCACATACACTGAGTCCCACTACAGCTTTGATTAGGGGATTTATTAGGAGATAAGCCATCAGTTCTGCCAGGGCAAATTCTTTGTACAAGTGAGGACAAAATAGAAATTAAAGGCAATAATTCTAAAATGCTTTTTTCTCTTCATTTAGGGATCAGAGTATATGGATTTGAATTTGGGGGGGATGGGGTGTTTGTTTGGGGCAGGTTTTTTTATCCCTTTATATGTAGTTTGGTGTGAAATCAGCCTGGGAAACTGAAAAGTTTTCTCAGTTCAGGACTGGAGAGGTAAAGGGAAAACTGCTCTCATGATTTATTTGGCTCTTGCAAACTGGGAATAAGTACTCTAAAATCTATGAACAGTTCCAGATGACACTGTAATCCAAACTTTTGTTCTTAAGAAGTTACTGTGGTAATCGCATAGTGGAGTAAAACAGGCTTTTGCAGTATCATTGTGTGCAACACTTCAATGGTAATTATTGAATCTGGAGGATTTAATCCACTTAACTGTGCTTTTAGACTTCTCAGTTTACTTCAGGTTTTACACTTGACAGGTTTTGTCCAAAGACCAAAAAAAAAAAAAAAAAAAAAAAAAAAAAAAAATCACATTAC
>VZRU01004776.1:19076-148310 GCA_013398155.1 Pedionomus torquatus
GTTTGTTTCCCCTTATTTCCTGCTTTACAAATCCCTTAAAAAAAAAAAAAAAAAGCATATCAATCTACTTTTTTTCTGTGAAAAGAGGAGGAAATAAGTCAAAGGTTTTCCATTTACCAGGTATGCCGGGGACAGAGTTTCACTCTTTGTCAAAGCTTAGTCCCTGCAGGACATTACCTACACCCCAGCTCCTGGTTTTAGTAAATTAGTTTAGTCCCTGTCCTTGAGCTATCACTCCGCCTGTGAGCTCAAACTGCTACAGGTAAACTCCCCCCCCTCCTTCCCACCTTTTGTTCTGAAGGCCTTTGTGATGCTCTCCCTGGGGAGCAGATGCGTGCCTTTGCTGCATCCCCTTCAGGCTGCGCTCCTGAAATATTCCCCATGGGAAGGGCTGAAGCAGCTCCTCGTTAACGATCATTCTTCTGAAAAGTAAGAGGAAATATTGCAAGGGAAGTCAGCGAGGTCACGGAAACCCAGCAGGGATAGCAGTCTGTCACAAATAAATAAGCAAGAATGTAATGCAGAGAACCCCTCTGCAAAATAACTTCTCAGGAAATGGAACAAATTGAAATACACCACTGAATCCAATACCAATAGCAAGCCAATAATGTAAAATGTTCGAGTACATAATCAAAATTTCATCAGCTCGTGAGCTATCAGAGCAGCTATTTCCTATGAAATCTGGACATAGATTTGCCCCCTAAAATACCAAGATGTTCATTGCAAAGTACACAATTATGCACCATGAGGTAATAAACAAACTTCCTAACAAAATACTTTAATAGTTAATATTTTTAATAGTTTGCAGGGCTTTAGGTTTTACTTCCTATTAGTTCTGAGTTCCTATTTTAAAAAAATATTATCCAATTAGAAAAAGTATTTAATATTCTTTCTTCAGCAGTCTTATTTTACCATCCAGGAAGAGTGATTTCATCCTGATGTTTCGGGCACACATGAGGTATGCAGCTCTAAATCTTTCATATTCCTAAGGCTTGCATATTTCAGCCCTTTAATCACAAGATTTTTTGTTAGTGTTATCTAAAGCAACTAATCATCCTAGTTTCCCATACAAAATATATGTCAAAAGCTGAATTAAAATGACAGGGATAAGATAGAAACAAATTGAATTAATAAGGGAAGGGCTTTCTCCTTCAGAGTTGGCTCCAAGGTCAGAATCTCAAGGGCTCCTTCTTGCATCTTGCATTTCACACTATCCCAGCAGATGGGGCTCTGCCCTTTGGCTCGCATGTCAAGGCTCTACCTGGATCATCAGAGAGTTGTGGGCTACCAGCAGAGCTGTGGGGCAAAGAGCCGTGTCTGTCAGCACCAGGGGTTGCCAATACAGTGCTGCTACACACCTCACTGACTGCAGCTACAACTCAAAAACAAGAGCCTTTCCATCACTTATACCTCAGGCATTGACTCCTGCCTATTGGTAACTTTTTGCTTGGTCACTCTGCTTTTTACAGATGCTGTTGGACAACCAGTGAACGAGAAGAATGGTCAGGCAGGAGGACAAGGTGCCACTTACACACAGCTACACCCCATTCCATGTAAACAGGGTCATATCTGCACTGCCCTGAAACCTTTATTATCAGGGGGTAACACCAGCTTTGTGCTTCTTTCAGGACACGGGCTGTTGGCTATGATCTGACCTGAGATACCACCATAAATTGTGTTCACTCACACTTCAGAGACACTATCCCATCATGAAAACTGGTCCCAATTGCATCATCCCAAAGCCAGCCAGATGAGTTTGCCATTGCTTCTGTGGCATCCCAGAGGTACCAGCACCTCAAATGCAGTATTTGAATACAAGATCATCTCACCTATTATGTGTACATTGGCTAACAGTCAAGCTATTGTGTAGTGACAGCAACTTGTTCTCATAGGTCCTCTTATTTGAGCTTCTGAATTACTGACTGTCATCCAGAAAGTGATAAAACTACATTTATGACTAATACATAAAATTCAAACAAGACCTTTATTTACATTAGGTTTTCAAGCACTGGGTGTTGCAACATACATAACAAAATTTCATACTACATTTGTTATAGGAAATCAGGTTGGAATGCTGATCTACAGAATCAATTTGTCAAAACTGGCTAAGCAGAAAATGTGTCAGCTCGGTTTTAGAGTACTCTGTCAATTTTACACCGTCTGCTATGGTTCAGAGTATTCTTGATGTCACGGTTATAAAAACAGAGTATTCATGCAGTTTAATTTACAGTGAACTCTCCTACTAAATTTTACATTCTTCACTGGTTCAGAAGAGCAGGTCAATACTCTCCATAATGTCTCACAAAGCAATTATAGATCCAAACAGGGAGAAAACCAGACTCATCGGGAGATTTTTAACAAAAAGAAAAGTGGATTTAGCAAGACAAAGAGTCAGAACTTTAATTCCATGACAAATGAATTACCATCTCTCGTTCTGTAGAAAACAAGTTGTACTATAAAGATTAATCAAGTCCTTTTATTCCGTATTAACATTATGCAGCAACCGATATGAGTGTTTAGGTGAACAGAAACTTCATGAAATGTTTTGCTGCAAAGCTGACTTCAGTAACACACATGAATGATAAAGTCATCAACTCTGCTCACTGTCAAATTAAAAAAATGGCTTTAAGAGCAAACAACGCTGATGCATACTGTGCTGAAGCACTAGTCAACAAAATCTATTGAACTACACAGGGGTGGAAAAAAATTAAAATCAAAGCAGCTTTGTTATCTTACTTGTGACACCTTATTTAAATCTCAGGCATTACCTCTTTATATCAGCATAAATACGTAGTCTTCTACACCTTTTATGATGTGGTTACAGATGCAAAAATGTTATAGTAGAAAGCAAGAGCTAGTTCAAGGAATTTCAGACTTTGAAATCAGCAAGATACAAAGCTAAAATTCATATGTTCCTTTTCAAGTTATGAATACTTTCACTAGAACATAAATATTTTAACATATATTAATTTCTTCTGACATTCAAAATTGTAAAGTCAATATGGCAGAATTATTGTTAAAAGCACATATTTACAAATATTCTTTTTTCCATACATAAAGTATTTGGCATAATTATAACAATCTTACTGCATACACAACTGCTTGCTTTTTTTTCACATAATGGTACACTCCTTATTAAAATTTACCAATTATGTACAAAAATACTTGAACATTTATTATAGAAAACCTCTATAACTACCGTCAACAGCTTGTAACTGCTGAAGGCTTAATTGAGCGAATATAAAAAGTGGTCACTTTCTTCCAGTTAAACTATCAACAAATCAAACATACAGCTAAAATCAACATGAGCTTCCCAACAAAAGAGGGAGAATATTTTTAACAGCATGATTTAAAATGCAGTTCACACAGCTGTTCCCAAGCACATGTTAAACAGTCAATAAAAGAAAGAGGGTACAAAAATTACATACAGAAGGTGCTTTTCTTTTTTTCTTTCCCCTCCACATTCCTACGGCTTGGCATTAGCTTTCCAGAGCTCTTCAGACGCCACTCACTAAAATACAACCTAAGGCCAAACACCATTCTTCTACAGTAAAGATGATGGTGATGAACTCGAGTTAAAAAACAAATCCAAAACCTGACTCCATTGGTACATACACGTCCAAAGAGCTGTTCAGAATTTTTGCTAGGTTTTTACAGAATTATTGACGACCTTTGCAAATTAGCTTCTGGAATTTATTGATCAATAGCCAGTATTCGTAACTTGAAAAATTTATTCCCTTAGTGTATTGCCTTGGTGCTAGTCAGTACTGATTCTCATATAAAAGCTAAATGAACAATTCATTTGTACGTGTTTCGTACACAGATTGTATTTCAGGGTGAACTTTCAAAACCAGCAGAGAACCTCCTCTAGCAAAATGCTAGCTTTTTAAAAAACAAAACTAAACCAACAAATAAAATATTGACTGGAAGAAAAAAAGTAAATTGCACCTCAAAATGAAAAGGACGCATCAGGTACAGTAAATACACTAATGGCACAAAACCTTACCAGGGTTCACCAGAGCGGTGCTGTACGCTGAATGAAACGCAGGTGGTTTTCCATCTTAAAAATAAAATGAACCGAACGTGTGTTTCAAAAATTCCAAACCACATCCTTACAACAGTTCTCTGCAGTATAACTCGCACCGTATCTCAGGTTTTCCACAGACACTTGAAATGACCAACCTCTTCGTCGGATAAGAGAAACAACTTTCAGCCTACTTGCAGAAACATCCTAGTCTACAGACTACTTTGTTAGAAAACGTGCATTTATCTCTAGTAGTAAAGATCCAGTCAGTATATTCTGTATTTTGTAAGAAGCATTTGGCTAACTCGTATGAGAGTTATATAGTTTTAGGTTTAATTGTTTAAATAAAAATAAAGTACAAATAAAAGAATTTATCAGTATTCACCACCATGAAATTAAAAAAAAATAATCCTCTCATTCATGCTTCCTATAATATCTGGCAACCTAAATTAGTAATTTCATTTCAAATGTACAACATAATATTAAAAAGCATTTCAAAATTACTCAAAAGAAAAGGTGGGCGAAATATTAAAGTGCCTAACTAAACACGTTTTTACCATTTTTAAAAAATATTATTTCTTAAACGGTAAAGAATGGGTTGCAATTAAATACAAAAGCGGCTTCTCATAGCTGAGAGACTTTGCGGGGCAGAGGCCTGGGCCGGGGCACCTGCTCAGTCCTCCTGCTGCTGTTCTCCAGGTTGTTGGGCCGGACCAGCTGGGGCTTGGGCGGCAGCGCCGGAGGGTCGGCGGCGGGTGGGATGGAGAGGCTGTGAGGTAGGGGAACGGGGCGTTTCAAAGTCCGCTCGTACACGCTGTAAGGCGGCGGGGTTTTGCTTTCTTTTCTCACAGGCTCCTCAGAGACGCTGTAGCTTGGGACGGTCCCTGGTGGTTCGCTGCCTTGGCTCTCGAAGCCCGAAGTCTCCGATGTGCTACATCGGCTGAGCGAAGAGATGCCGCTGCTGTAGCTCCCCGACAGCACCGGGGAGTTGGATATGAGCCCCGAGGAATGATACTCCACTGGAGACGGGGTGAATGACTGCACAGACCCCTGCTCGAAGGAAAGAAAGAAAAGAAAGACAGGGCAAAAACCGAATTTACCTGGACAAAGTGAGGAAAGCGCTTCTGTACTCTGACTCGAAACACATAGGTTATGTGGTGCCTAGATTCTGAAGCATGATAAATGTAAACGATTGCAGTCGCTGTTTAATTAAGACCCAGTGAGGAATCAATAAAAAGCTAATTTCAAGAGTGCCTAGGTATGCTTTAAACAGTGCTCATGCCAGTAATTTGTGTAAGTGAAAGTGAAACGTATTTAAATGTTATCTTACTATTGTAATACTCTGGAAAAATCTGGAAGCCTTTAAAATGAGCCCTCACTGTTCCTAGCTCTAAGTGAAAGGCACAACCCCTCGCAGGGCATACCTGGTGGTGTCCTGCCCCCTAATGCCAAAGCCCAGGACTTGCAATCCCTTCACAGCTACTACTTCAGCCTCTCGCATTCCGATTTCATTCCCCAAAGCTTTTCCTCACGGTTTTAGGGCACCCTCATTCAATGGGAAGTGCATTTAGGTGGTGCCATCGTTTCTCAGTGTGCCGTAATGCCAACGCAGGTGGAGCACAGGGCGGATGCCGAGCCAACTGCTGCTGCTGCTGCTGCAGACGGCATTTCGAACCTCTTGCTCGAGCCTTCCTCTCCCCCGTCTCCCAGGTGCTCCTTGGACACACAGCGCCGCTTGGACAAAGCACAAAACAGCACTGAGGGCCCTGGGGACGAGGGTCTGACACAGGACAAAGGTTAAAAATGGCTGCACCAGCGGCCTCGAAGGTCTGTTGGGGAAGGTGAGGGTCGGGGAGCTGAGGGCCCAAGCGGCAACAGTGCTGACAACCAACAGAAGGCAGGGACAGTAAAGCCCTACCGAAAAACATTGAGCAGTTCTACTCTAGCGAAGAAACTTCAACTGAAAACTGTGAAAGGTTAGGCCATACTTTGCAAGCTGACAAGCTTTTGCAAGGTAATTTTGACTAGAGCCACCTGAGACAATCTAGACTTAGTGGCCTCCAGCACAGGCTAAAAAAAGGGATGGAGCAGTCACGTCAGAGACAATTTTCTCACGCCAATTCTTGTTACACTGTTTGGCACTCAGCTGCTCGGCTTGAGGTGGGAGTGTGAGCCATGCAACAAAGGGTGGGCAGGGAGGGAAAGGAGAGGGGCATGGGTGTATAGAGCTGGCTCCACTGACTTCATGCTGTTGAGATAATCTTAGTTATCCATCTAGGACTGGATCCACAGTGCACTGGAAGCAATGGAAGAAAAAAAAAATCTTCATTTACATCAGTGGGTTTGTACTAAGACGGCTTTCTCTAGCAGCAAGAAACAGCTGGAAGGAAGGTAAAAAACCTGAACCCTGTATATGGTTAGGGAAAAGCACAGCAAGTTTTATTTAAAGCTCAATACACGTTGAAGACATTTCAGACATTGTGAGGGGCCTGTTTAACTATTTGTTTCAGGTTCCATCCCACTGCATGTGAGGGGGCTGCAGCTGCACTCTTTGTCCCACAAACATCCAGGGTAAGGTTTTCAAATAAACGATGTAGCTGGTTCAAGTTTCAAGAACACTTGATGATTGGATTAAGTGACCATAAATAAGATTTAGTGCGTTTGTTTTTGTCATTCAAAATGAGAGCAAATACTTTTAAATCCTGCCTGCTTCAATTTAGGAGCTGAAAGGGTGTACGCATTTGGTTCCTGAGAGCAGCGCAGACTGCTTGTACCAGTAGTCAGTAACAGTCTAGACATCAAAACAGTCTGGAAATTCATGGATGCTCGAAGAGAGATCCAACAACTCTCAGAAGTATTCTGGGCCAGCTTTCCTCTCCCAAGTGGCAATACAGATTTTGGCTGTAAAATGCTCAAATTCTGTCCAGGCTTTTAGAAGAAAATGTTAGGACAAGCTTGAAACACCCCTAAGGATGAGCAGTACTGAGTCTTTCAGGAAAAGAGGAAGAGTCTCTCACCTTTTGCACAAGATCCTCATACTCTGAAGAGCTTTCTAGTAAGCAGATAGTGCAAAACCTGGGATTGGTGCCCACTTCAGCCAAAGATATACTGTGGTTATAGTACTCTGATGCCGAGCATAATTGCTCTGGGTTGAATCTGAACCACTGTGCAGCCACAAGTGCAAATGTTACAGGCTTGTGGGATGCCAGGAAAAGGACTGTGGGCTTGTGATAAGGGACCTCAGGGGAAAAGGAGATTTTTTGCAGTGCAACTTTCCTACTCCTCAAGAGATGTGCACCTCTGCAGCATTAGTTAGGCTTTGGGTAACTGAGGGACCACTTCAGCAGGGTTGCCTCCCTCTGCCCTTGCACCTGAGTGCCTGAAGCCCCAGTCATGAGGTCCTTTCTATTTGCTCTCTTTCCAGGTTGTTGAGCCTCATATTTCTCACTGCAGAATTATCTCAGCTTCAGCAGGGCAGTAGACACTAATCTGAGACTAATGTTGTGCAGTCTGTCAGTACCAGGGTTTGCCTGGAATATGCAGGCTGCGTGTTCCCATCCTTCAGCGCTGGGGAAGACACTGGTTTCCTGCTCAAGTTTCTAACCAGGAAGCTGTTGCGCAACAAGCAAGTATGGACACATTAAAATATCTTGAAATAGAAAAGTAACCAGTTCAGTTTAGCCTGGATCCCCACTTGCTATGGGGTGTTTAGGTGCCAGAGAAGAACCAATGCTTGTTCACAGCCTGTGCCTAATGCTTCCTACTGTCAGGTTTCAAACTACTTCCAACTTCTTACACATCCTTGCTGGATCATTCTTCCGAGGAAATGGATATTAAAATGACTGAAGCAGCAGTTACCCTGTAACAGACCCTCTAATCCAACAGCTCTGGATGTCACAGGATCAAAACCAATGGGTTGCACAACTAGTTCTCCCTAAATGACATCTCCCCTTTTGCCACTGCTGGAGACACAATTCTGGACAAGGTGAACCACTGGGCACTTCTTGTATTTCTTTCTTACACTCCTGTCTGTCCACTGACTCAGGTGAGCTAGATTATCCCTGTAGGTGAGAAGCCTAGTATTGAGAGGCTAAAGAGTCTAAAGATTAGGTTTCTTGCCTGTGGTCTTCACAATCTTCCAAGCTGCTGCAATTGTGATCGCTACTTACTCTAGTGAATGCTTTTTGTACAGACATACAATAAAAAAAGAAAACATAATATAGTCCCAAATAATGTATATTAAATATATACTATCTACCCGACAATATGTATGACCTGTCTCACAAAGGTAATTCACTGCAATAAGACAGTACCTTCATTGGTGATCTGCCAGCAGGAGAAGGGGAAACGGAGGCTATGTGTCTTGCTGGTGATGCTGTAAAATTAGAAAGATTTCAGTGCACTCTTGGCATTACAATTTTCACTAAGAAATCTTTATAAGTAGATAGGAGATCATTCTATACACAAGCATTATCTTTGGTTCCCTCCTCATACTTGCCCAATGGCTAAAAATAGTTTTAGAGATGTTGTTTATTTCACTTTATCCTGGGGATTATCTTTCAGTACAACCAATGAAGTATAAGAAATTTCTGCATCTGTCTTCTCTGACAAATTTTATATCACTGGAACTTGGTTTGTATCCTAGCAATGATAATAGGATTCAAAAAATCATCAGTATAGTAACTTTTCCTCTCCTCTTTTTTTTCTCCTCTAAGAAATATATCATGTATTTTTATGTAAAATGAGAAAAAACCCAATACGTAATGTATTTATATCAAACATTTACCTGTAAATATACTGCAAATGTATCTGGACACACTTTGAGGCTTAAATCTAAAACACAAAAAGCATCTTCACTCCCTCGAGAGTAATTACATTTATAGTATTGCTAAAGCAGATTTTCCTTTAAATGGAAATTAATCTTTTCAAAGGCAAATTGGTAATAGTAACAGGACTCATGTACTTCCATGATCACTGTGCATTTTCTGCCAGTAAGATTCTTTGTAGTTAATGATCATTTCTGATTCCTAATGTCCAGTTATCATAAGATCAAAAGATTAAATTTGATCATCCTCACTAGTACCAGCATGAACTGTCTGAAGCTACTCAGTTATTAATTGAAGGGGCAGAGTATTGAAAACAGAATGCTAGAGAGAACATACAACGAGCTGAAAATACTCGTGGAGGCAGTTCTACAGTCTTTCACGTAAGTAATCAAATAATAAGTCAATCTGGCCAAGAAGTTAAAAATTAATCAGAGTGGAAAGAATCTAAGCCTCAAGTAAATAATTTTTTTTTACTGGAGCTTAGCCTGAAATGTCTATTAACTCACCAGTCTGTGCAGGTCTTGGCGGTACAGGAGGAGATATAAGCTTTCCACTTTCTGATGTGTTTCTGGCTTCCTTCCCACTGTCCAGGCTCCAGCTGCTAGGGGTGGTGTTTACAGCTGGAAAAGAATGAAAAAGCTGATACAGACGTCGACACTTCTAGCTTTCTGACTTGCCTTTACCCATGAGGGTAAAAATAACATTGAGTGAAAGTGTAAAACAACTTAACAAGCATGCCTGAAAAGCTCTTATGATTACATCAGCATTTGAAAAACTGTTGATTTTCTGGTTGCTTGATGCATGCATCTGGCCCTCAGGTCAGTTTGGAATTCTATAGCAGTTGGGACCATCAACACAGCAGGAGCTGAGACAGCACTCCAGTTCACTGCAAACCCAGCCACAAAGGGAGATAAGCTTGAAGCCTGTTAATATAATCAGTTTATCTTTACACCAGACTCCTTTTTAAAGGTTTCTAGGCAGAAAGGAACAGACTATTCATAAACTGTTTCCATTAACTCATTTTATATACAGAAGGGACTAGAGAAAGGAACTTGCCAAATTCCAATCAGCCTCCCTCAGAAAGATTTCAGTGCAGTCTTTTGTTGCCTGCACAGTCTACAAATTCAAAATTGAAAAAAAGTGGAAAGAAGGGCACAAAATGGAGGGAGTAAAAATTTAAAGAAATTAAGATGGCTGGAATTGTGGACTAAGAAAATTTACATACACTGTTTGTAACCATGGTTGAGGATCTCTACTTGATCAAGTGAGATGACTGTCACCTTGAAATGTATAAAATTGGTGTTGTATTTGTCTGTGTGACTTTTACCAAATGCTGTGGCTTTATAACTGAAGGATCCCATAAGGTCTGGAACAGTTTCCTTAATAGAACTAGATTACCTCATATTATCAAGTAAACACCAATATTGGAAAGAAGTCAGACAGGACAAAAGCTAACCTAAAACCCACAATTTTTCTTAAACATCCTGCAAAAAAATGGAAAAAAACCTGCTTCAAATCTCCCCTCTCCCCTCCCACCTCCCCCTTCAAAGCCTCAAGCACCTTGAGCCTCAAGCACCTGTCAGAGTCATGCCTTGCCATGACAGTTTCCTTCTTGTCTGCTTCTTCCATAGTTGTGAGTAGAGAACCACATGCAAGGACTCTGTGCTCATTTACAAAGATGAAGCGAAAAGCAACATTGCTGCTAATAGATGGTATCAATTATTGCTAATTATAGCAACACCAAGGGCTCTTGGGACTGAAATTCCACTATACCAGTATTTACTAGGCAAAATACAAAATACTGAAAAAAATACAAAAAGTACAGTACAAATAATATTTGTTTCATAACTGTAACAATATTGTTATAGCATAATTGCATATTAGTTGACTCGGAGGACAGAATAATTTATTTTCTAGAGGATCATTTTGGTTTTTTATTGCCAAAATATGTAATACGGTAATACATTGTTTGCTTTTTATTGTAGCTTGTCACCTAGCAGTATAGTTTTGCCCTCATCCTAAAAATGGCTTGGCACCAGACTTGGGTACTTCAAATGCCATTTTTTTCTTTTAAGTCATCCAAGCAGTCAGTTTTTTGGACTGTGAAAGTCTCCCATAGTGAATATTTTATTTTAACAGCTCCATAATGTACTTGGCTACATAAGCCACTGGAAAAGTCTTGCCATTCCCACATTAAATTATTTCATGTGTTTTTCAGCCCTGTGAAAAATTCCACATTTGAACTTTCATAAAAAATTGGACACAAAAATACTTATAAAAATCAGCTCTTATTGATGAAAATCTGATTCCTGGTCAGTTCTTGTTACAGTATATTCTTAACAAAATTATTTTCAATACACCTGTTTTACTGTTTCCTTTATTTAGGGTATCACAAAGGGCAGCACATTGTGAAATGATGGAGCATGTTATGGATGGGGAGCACATAATGAAACCTTGGCACAGTAACTGTGCCAACAATATTAAATTACCCCATGGAAAAAAATCATAAAAGGCAATATTTTTTCTATGGAAATTCAGGGGTTTCTCATGTACTGTAATGAAAAAAAAACACCAAACAAACCAAAACCAACAACAAAAGCCCAACAAACCACAAACTGATCTTTTCTCTTCCATCACAATATAACCAAAACCAGTGATAAGTATTTGGCAAAGAGGACTTATAGGTACCAAACTTCAGTACTCGACCCATCCCTTTAGCTTCTCTCTGCCCCAGTTTCCAGAAGTCCATCTCCAAGGTTTATCACCCCATATGTCTCTCTTCAGAAGTAGAAAGAGCAGCCCTCACAGGCAACCTGCTTCTGCTCCATCATCCCTTCTCTCTGCAAACCTCTGGACCCTTCTGAGTGCAACACTCAGATCAAACAAATACCAAGTTCCCCCCTTTTTGGCAAAGTGTTTAAACTTAGAGCGTCAGCAAATTTTAGTCAGTTAGAATCTAGCTATGAAACTTCAAGATGACAAAATGCGCTCAAAAGAATTAGCATTCTACAGAAATATGGGAGATTAATTTTATTTTAATTGCTTCCAAGATTGGTGTGGTGCAGCGTTGCCACTCACATTTGTCGGGGCCAGGCAGATTGGAATCACTTCGTGGCGAAGCACCATCTCCCATATGATTAAACATTATTCTCTGTAAATAGAGAACAGCACAGTTTAGGCATAGCTGCTGTTGTATCTCAGTAGCCTTTAAGAAAACAAACATTTTTGTTATTATACCCACCACACAGGTCTACTTTGGAGGCAGAGCGATAAACACCACCTAAGAACACAGATGATTTAATAAAAAGTATAGAAATGGGCAGTAGAGCAGTTTTCTGAAAACTCTACACACTGGACTCAGAGGGACAATTATTACGTACTGAGTTCTGACAGTTTCCAGCTCAGTAAAACACAAAATAAGCCTCATTCCTCAAGTGGTATCTTGGTAGACTACTAAACAAGTGCAGGGATAGATTTGCAATAACTTCATTGTAGAATCAGGATCTGAACAAGGTGTAATGTTTGACAATATTCAAGTTATGGCTGTTATTTCAGACGAGTGCTGTGTATTATTTGTAACCCTGCCTTTTTTTGGTAGCAATGTTCTTACTTCTCTTGTGGATAAGAACTGACTCATAAAGTGCATTTGTCTTCCTTTTTGCATATATTTATTTAAAACAAAACAAAACAAAACAAACTCACAATAAAATTAAGAAACAATTTCAAAATTCTGCTAGTACTTCTTTTGGCAGCATTCAAATAATCTAGGGTCACTAGTTTGTCTTGGTAACAGATGTAAACAGCATACAGGTAATGCTACAGTAATTCAGATGTACTTCCAAAAGAAATGAGAACAGAGACAGAAACTTTACCTTTTTTTTCTTTTTTTTTTTTTTTTTAAAGCAAGATCAGACCAATCAGTGAAATCCAAATCAAATCTCATTCTTGTATCTCCTTCCAGTGTTCACAGAGGACCATGCTGAGTCAGAGAGGCACTATGCTGTGGTTCCACAAAGTGGCAAACCCAGCTGCAAAGTAATTATTATTGATCTAATGTGTTGCAGCTCCAGGTTACAAAGTGAGGAGCAAATACTTGGCCAGTTGAACCTGACTAAAAACATCTCATAGAATGAACGTTTTGGTAGACTTTGAGCTACATTAGGTTTGCCTATCTATGCTGTACTACAGTCACACTGGATCAGGTAATATCTATTCTCCTGGAGTTACCCTTGAACTGAGGTGGTGTAACTGTGTGTGTACATTAATGTTACAGAAAATGTGATCCTGTCTTCCTGCCTGGTCTGGATTGAATGCTCTGCCTAGTGAGTCTGCAGCGCACTAGGATCTGGCAAGCAAGCGTCGACATCTGTTTTCTGTTGTGAAGGTAAAGAGCAAAGGCTGAAAAAGCAACTGAAATTGGAGGAGGTAAAGAGACAAAAGCTGAATGAAATACAGAGAAACGAGGACATACTAAAATAATGAAATATAAAACCGTATGGAAGAACAAGAGCAATCACAGGATGTATAATGAGATGCAAAAAAAATACCCAAACCCAAAAATGTAAAACCCCAAAAGCTCCATTAGGAATAACAGTAGTGCAAAAACCAAGGAGGCTTGACCAGTCAATGACAGCAGGCATTTCTCTTCAGAGTGTGAGAAGAGCTGGAGAGACACTGCACGATCGCTCAGCCAGAGATCAAGAAGCAAGCACAAATGGATGTTGACTGAAAACAGCTGTACACAGATAACCCTGAGCATCAATTTCAATGAGAGAAGCGGATGCAGTACTGCTGTGGTCTTGTTCTAGGAAGTCCATCAAACTTCCTTAAGTAAGGTAGCTATGGCCTGAAAGGCTTGATTTGGACTTGAAGTGCAGGAATTTGCCTGTGCATCTCATCTTTCCCAGTTGAAAAAAATATTGTGAAAATTGCATTCATTAAGATGTAACAAAGACATTCATAAATGGGTGGTCCTTTCCTCATTAACTTAGTGTGAAGCTCCAAATGAGACCATTGAAGTTAACTGGTATTAGAATGAAAAGAGAAAGGACGAGAAACAGTTTAGGTATCTAAATTCTAATGAGAGTTACAGGTATCTCTAAGATATCTCCTTACAATTGTGCTGAAAATTTCTTTTCCTCTTCTTAACCAGAAGGCAGAGAGACAGAATTTTGTTTCTGATCACAGTCCATTTTTACTGCTTGGGGAATAAAGCAAGAGAAAGAAATTGCACCTTTCCCAGAAAGATACATCCTCATTTATGGTTATGAGGACAGAAAGAAACTGTCAGACCTTCTCACCTTTGAAAAATACTGCACTGTATGAGCAAGATAATTTTCTACTTACCCTATCTTGGGACACTGAGGGTAGAGAGAGATTGGGAGATTTTCCTGCCGGGCGAGTCTCAGAGAGAGCGGAGACTGGGCCTACGAGCTCCTCAGCCTCCCTTATCGAATCTCGGGTAGAGTGGGGGACACAAGTCGCATTCCACTTGGCAAAGCAAGAGTTTGTAGTCTGAGAGCAAAAACGGGATAATTTTGTCTTTGCGGCAAATTGTAAAACCGCTTTATTTAAAGAACATCTCCTGGTGTTTCCTGTATGCTTGTTCGGCTTCGCTACCACTGAGAACGTGCCCAGTAGATACATCAGTAAGTTATTCCCAAGAACTGCCCTTAAGTCTGGCTAAGCCTCAGTATTACTTCCTAAGCCCTCAGGTAGCGGTGCGAGGACTTAAACAGAAAAGACGAAAAAAATTAAATCAAGAGCCAATTCAATAACTGAAGAAGCAAGGGGCAACCAACAAATCATTTTTAAAATAAAGGATCCTGGGCTAACAAGTTGTTCTTTATCAGAGGCAAAAATTTTGGTGGAAAGGAGTTTTGAGAGGAAAGCCTTTACATTGTACTCGTGTTCTTGTATTTCTCAGCTCCAGCAAAAGGTGCGTTGTGTGATGGCATAGATCAAAGCAGCAACTGTGTTAAAGGAAAGCACCTTAGAAAAGCAGGTGCATTAAGAAGAAAAGATGAAATAAGAATTCAAAATTGGCCAGTTTACCATGCCTATTTTGCATTTCAGACAACTCAAATGATACAAATTTCATACAGACCCATGTAACAGTAAGTTTAAGGTAAAAACACTAATTCTTTTCTCTGGAGTAAGAAAACATTTTACTTTTCTGAAACTATATTGGAAAATAGACATTGTCACATGGAGTGGGTTGTTATCTCACAGCAGGTAGGATTAGCTATTTCAGAAGAAATAAAGGGGAGGTCAACGTGGACAGCTGCTTTGATAACATTTTTTCTTTCTTTCTTCCTCCCTAGACTGAACAAGTGCTGCTGTTTTACACAAGCAGGCTGTATCATCTGAAAAGTCTTTGCATCTCTCTCACTACAGTGAATGAATATCAAAAAAGCAGCTCTAAATCTAGACAAAGCAAGCAGAAATGTGATCAAGCACCATACATTCTATTCACATTTCTTTCATGTAAAATATTTCAAAGTATTTGCTTATAAAAATGAAAAAATCCTTGACGATTAACGGAAACGAGCAGACACTGAATCTGCTCAAAGTTCAACAAGCACCGTTATCATCTTCTTAGCTACTTGTGTTCAAAGGCCTCCCAACAAGCTTCCTACCTGTGAGGTTTCCAAAGGAGTAGGGTAGATGGCACTGCAGGGCCTCTCTCTTGGGGACAGGCACGAGTTTTCTCGCGAATGCTTATGTTTGTCAGACAACAGAGGAGATGCTAGAATACAAACGTGTCAAGTGGTTAAATTCATGCAGTGAAACCCAGCCAGATAGCTTAATTCTATGCTTATGACAAAGAAAACCTCTGTCCCCAATAATTCATATATCCTCAAACAATTGGCTAAATTTGATGTCTGACAATTGATATCATGCAGAAATTCAGCAGAATCATTTACAATAATTTACCACAATAGACAAGCACTGACCTCTGGCACTGGATGGAGCAGAACTGGTCACATTAGGTGAAGCCGAATGAGTAGAACTCAGGCTTGAGGTAGACGGACTAGGCTGTGTATAGAAGAGAAGCTGTTGTTACCACATCACACTTATTGGTTTGGAAAACAAAAATTTAGAACATACTTTGCACTAAAACAAAGAATTTGTAATGTTAGACTAGTTTCTCAGTATTTCAAAATAGCAAACCAGTATAAGGAGCATTAACATAACTACACCAAGACACAATAAACTATCAAATAAATAGAAATGTAATAAATCAATTAAAATAGTTACAACTGTAACAACTGGATACAAAAGTCTATGTAATACAGATGACCTTGCATCATAGTGCCTTGCAGCTTGCTTCTTTTGTCAGAAATTCATACTCTAAGTTAAAGAAGGAGGAATAGTTATATTAAAAATTGTTCTTTCTGGGCTAAGGAGGTTAACAGCCCATTTATAGGTTGGGTTGTTTTTTTTTAAATAATTATAAGCAATAAATTTGAGATTTATGAATGAAATAATAGAAGGCTTAATTTAGTAAACAGCCTTGTAAGAAAGATTCTGCTTAGTTTGAAGAATGATGATAATTTATACCTGCATGTTAAAAACTTCATCGGAGCTTTCTGATTGCCCAGTGATATTGCTGACTTCAGCAGAAGCTTGGGATGACAGTGATGAGGATGAATACCGATTGACAGCTGGGTAACTCAAGGGACTATTAGAAGAATAATAAAATAAAACACAGTTAACTCTAGTAGCCAATCATAATTTTTCATGTGAAAACAGCACATGTTTATTAATCTTCACAGTTTAATTTAGCTTTATGGAGGGGGTGGAGGGGAAGAGAGAGCAAATAGATACCTATCAGCTATTCATGACTGAAGATACTGCAGGCGGACCATATGAGGAAGCCAACACACAATAAAAGCATTTTATGGGTCACCTGTGAGTAACGAAATCTATGAATTTCTAGTATTTTAACTTGCCTGCGTCGTGGTATTACCCTGGCACCATCAGGGCTCATAGAAACAGGTATGGAATTTCGGCATACACGAGGACTTCCATTGGGGAAATGAACAGGGCTAGCTTGTACACAGGCAGAAAATTCCTGGTGAGTTATTAAAAGAAGATTAATTAAAATGAACATAATATCAGTAAGCCTTTTGTAAGATACAGATAGATGTTTGAATAATTACTTTTACATTTTGGATCAGGTTAGTAAGAAAAATATTTTAACTTTTTGCTGATAGTTTCTCTTTAGTAAAATATGACTATTTTTCTCTGCACTGTGTGGAAAGTTACTAATTTCCTCTTTACTGTGGCACTGTTAAGCTACAAGAGGTAATGTAGACAAACAACCAGAAGATGTCACTATTTGTTCCTTAGAAAAATTAAACACCCCTTACTGCAGCGGAACCGCCTCCTGGTTTATCCATGCACCTTCTCATGTACCTGTATTCCCAAGCTCGACTTCATGACAAAGAACTGATCCACCAGCTTTTTGTGCAATGGCCTCATGTCCTGGGGCACCACCTTCTCATGCACTGCCAAGCCAAATTCTAGAATCTGGGCCTGCAGAAGAGACAAGAAAAAAGACGAAAGTACATTTTTGATCCACTTTCTTTAAGCTTTCCTCATCAATTAGGATACTAATAAAAAAATAACAAAAAAAAAAAGAGCCATGAAATGCACATTGTATTAAAAGTATCTGTCATCTAAATCCCTGACAGATCTGTAATCAAACCGGCCTAAGACCAAGTAATACCCAAGAGGATTTGTGTCTCTTCCCATTTTACTATTCTCAAAATTCGCTATTCTCAACTTTCTCAAAGATTTGGCCTATGTGAATTTAATTCTAAGATAAAACCCATTATGGATAACATATTGTAAAATCTGGCTAAATGGCAACTTTACAAAGGAGCAGTTCAAATTTCTAAATGAAAGCTGTTTTCTACGAGAACATTTATGAAAAGCATGAAACTACGGCAGTGGCAACATCCACCAGAGACCCTATAATATATTTTTGAAGTCCATGGTTTTCCTTTCTTATCCCAACTCCCCAGAGACCTCGGGAAGCAGTGGCTTTATGTATATTCTTGATGGAAGGCTTTGGAATAACATTGCTAAAACTCCCAATCTTGTTCAAATTTGGTCACAGGCATTTAAAATACTGAACTGGTTACATGAGGAATCAGATAAAAACAAAATAGCTACGCTATGCTGTAATACCTTTGGATGGGAGCTGTTAGCTGATGTTTCCAGGCAGTCTGTGAGCAGGCACGCAGCTGCACAGCATCACCCGACCAGAGGTCAGGACTGCAGCACATTCATCTGCACACACCGCCACCCCAGCCCTTCCAAACGCTCCCCTCTGTCTGTTAAATCATCTCTGGGTGCCAGACAGGCTTTAACTGCTATCGCCTGCAATTCACTTTGAAATTCACTGAATTTCACTTTTTGTCATAGGAAGTTCTTAACTCCAGTTTTAAATTGTAAAGCTTAAGCTTGAAAACCCCAAATGGCAATGTAAATTACTCTACATTATCTAAATTAAAGTGCGCCCAGTGAACCTATTTTGATTTTTACTGTCTGAGGATCTGTCCTTCAGCTGATCTGACCAAAAGATCACATAAAAATAAAGATCACAAAAGATACCACAATGCTGGTGAAAAATGGAATTTCCATCTTGCCAAATTCCAATACTCTGACCTCTGTATCCCAAGCTGGCAATAAAGTTTGAAATTTCAACATGGTCCATAGAACAAAGATAGGTAAGTGTCAGTTAAAAAAGCTGAAATAGTTAGTAAGATCACTTGACCAAAATAACGTTTTTCAGCATTTCCAAATGGAGACACTACATATTTGAGGCTGGTAGGTCACTGTCTTATAAATGAAGAAAGAATACAAAAATCATACAGGATGTAGAATACTCACCTGTTTAATTTAATAACTTGGTATTTATTTTACCGTCTAGCTACTTTTGCAATTATTATGACATCTTCCACCGATAAGATTTTCCTTGGTTTTTAATTCTTATGCAAAATACTGTAGTTAAAGTGTTTGTTCTGTAGTAGTGGCAGAATTCAGCACACAAATATTTGCTGAAGCCATCAAATGTTCTAATAAGGTAATGTTTATTCTGTAGTAGTGGTAAAATATGTTGTGCAAATATTTGCATATGATCATCGCAAGATGAAAACTTGCCTCTTAGGTAGCCTTTAATTTAGAATAGTTTGAAGTGATTAAGATGATGATGCAAAGGTCTAGGGAAAAATCATTAACATGACCCCTAAACCTGCCTCTATAGGAAATTGCTCTCTACTTGGAATCTAGTTCAGAAAATATTGAATACCACTGGGCAATTAATAACCTCTGAAATTTTATATTTTATTTTGGGACACTGTTAGCTAGAACAGCTGAGCAGGCCACCTCCTTCTTTACCTGCTCAAGCATCAACTCTCTCAAGCGTGCAATCTTCTCTCCATCCTCTGGATGGTTCAGGACGTATTCTTTAATGAAGAACGCCTAAGCAGAATAAAATCACAAAGTAACATAAAGTGAGTAAAACCACAACATTTATTTTTTCTAAACAAGTTTCTACATGATATTTTCAAAACAGGCTCTTTTCTACTGCAGCAGAGGATAATAAGTGCTAATTATTCACATATGCACTGGTGGAGACTATAAGCCAATAAAATGTAGCCACTCTTGAGTGGAATCTACCAGTTGTTCAATACCCTAGACAGGTCCTGAATCAAATTTGGAAATCACAGTTGAAAGCAAATACAGGTCACCTGAACCAAATATCTCTTCCCCATAAATTGTGACGTAGGAGTTTCAAATTATTAGAGGGACCTAGATTTTCCTGTCTATTCATACTAGGAGCCTCATGATCCTTTAAATATAAAGATATCTTAAGAACAGTGTGGAATTGCATGCTATTCTCTGTATGGGAGCTGTGTTATTATCTTCTTATGCCCTCTTAATATAAATGAAGCTTTAAAGAACTTAAAGGAACATGATATCAACAAACCATACTTTTCACTTCAAGAGCCTCTGACCAACATCCAGGTGTGTTCAAGAACTTACATGACTTTCTACTCCATCTCCAATGCTCAAATTGTACAGTAGTATCCCAAAGTCATTTTACCCACCAGCAGTGGCCTGGACACAGCACTCCCCTGTTTATTCACAACTGCATCTTTCTTAACATAGCACCTATCCTAGTCTGCAAGGGGATTATATTGAATTTACAAAAATTCTTGATGACATTCTGTAAAGAAAATGCCCAGCTGCTCAGCTGAGAGATTTCTAGACCTCAAAAAATGCATTTGTCACAAAAAGTCTCTGTACGCATACCTATACATACACATGATTTTCTCTCCACTGAGTTGAGAGCATAATAGCAGCTGGACATAAAAATACCCCTTCCTCTGATTCAGTTCCAAAATTGGATGCTGTGACAACCTGTAACAAGGAAGTGCTGAGACCTGTCTAGAAAACGCTGATACTGTAATGAAGAACATTTATTTCACACGGTGCTTTCACTGCAGATAAGTAGTCTTATAAGTATTCATGTTTGAATTGTTAAAAGGAACCCTCTGATACTTGCTAAAATCCCAAATCCCAAACTTCCACCAGCTGACTTTTTTTTTCCCCTCAGCTACAAGCTTAATGTTTTTTCAATACCAACCAGGTGGTGTCCCAGTGGTTTTGGGCTGAGATTTACATAGATCTGTAATAGGAGTCAGAGATGTAATAATCTAACTTCAAACAAAATCACCAGTACTTTAGAGGAAAAAAAAATATCAGAATTTGACTATATTCAGTAGCATTCTTGGAACCAGTTGTTTCCCATAATTAATCATGAAAGCACCTCTGCTCTTCTAGCATATGTAAAGGAGCTAAAATAAATATGTTACAGTAAAAAAGTAGAGCTTGAGAGGTGTTGCTGGGCACATAACACACTTCCAGCAGTGTTCAGAAAAATTTGAAAAAAATCAGTGGTTCGGTCTACAGCCATTTTTTAGCACACAGTAAGGTGCTACTTAACTATTACTTCTGTAGATTTTCCTGGAATTTGTTCCAATATTGAAACCAGTGAACGTGCAGCTTTAACACCTGCAATACTGGTTGAAGTGCTGAATGATTTACAGATAGCTGCTTTTTATCCCACTGGCAGAGAAGGAGAAAGGAAGGAGAAATAAGAAGGCAGCAGCTGGCCAGAGGATGTTACTTGCTGGGTCTTGACTGAAGGGAAGGAGGATATATGTCAAGACATGGTCATGCTTACCTCAAGACCACTTATGCTCCAAGACTTACAGAGTTTTGAGTTTTGTATGAGGCAGAAGGCAAAAGCAAGTGAAACAGATAGGCAGGGAAAAGCATTTACACAGTAGAAGAAAAGAAGGAAGCTAGAAGATAAGTGGCAAAACAGCAGGAAGAAATACAAAGACTGAAAAAGTGACATGCAATGAGAAAGAGGATGAAATAGAAAAATAGCAGCTCAACAAACAGATCTCATAACTGTGATCAGTTTTGATCTTCACAACCCAAATCAGTGAGAAGTCCTATTTCAGATATATAATGAGGGAGAGGACAACAGAAATATGAAGACTATGCAGGAGATCAAGAATTGCAGCTCAGAACAACAATAAGGAGCAAGCTAGAAACTTTAATACAGTCACGAAGAATGGAAAGCTATGGAGAGACATTGAGCTAAATCCTGACACTGTTAATTCAAAGCAGACATAGCTCTGGCATGAGTGTATTTCCCAAGGGACTCTCTTTGTGGGGTTTTACTATGCCAAACAGTTTTGTTGTTGTTTAAAGGCAGCTGGGAAATATCAAACATGGTAATGTATTGGTTTAGTCTCACAATTTTCATAACATTGCAGTTTTGATTCAGATTTCAGATTCTGACACTATAGTGGATGCAATTTCTTGTAGTTTAATTTAGATGCAGTTTTGTCAAATTTAACACAGTTGAGTGAACACCAAATCTTGCAGCCTTTGAGACAAGTGGACAGAATGTTATTCGACTTGACATTTTAAATGGAAAAAGAAGAACTAGAAGATTCAAGCACTTCATAAGACTATTAGGAGAAAGAGCAAGATCAAGCTGGGCTGAAAAAAAGATCCGTCATTTCTTCTTACTGTGGGTTTCAAAAATACCATAGATCTTTGTGGAAATACATTTCAAACATTTAAGTTTCTACCAAGGTGGTTCAGAGACGATAATGAGGAACAACTTTGTGTACAAATCCAGTATTAGATATTTCTTAATTATACATATTATTTCTTACTATAGTCTCCCAAAAATAGCATTCCTTAAAAACCTGGAGAAGAGAAAGAAGAAGGATCTAGAAAAATATGTTCTTCAAGATCATAAATGTATTGTTAAGAATTTTATGTGTGTGTATACTTATCTTAGAATGTCAGCATACAAAAGTAAATTTACTGGTGGGCCAGGAGTAGCTCCTGACCCAGAAGAGCAGGGAGGAGGGACTATATTATAACAATACAGTCACAATTAACTATTTCATTAAAAGTCCACAAATAAACCTCTGAAGAATGCAAGGTAACTGTGAATCGACTCATCAGTGGAGTAAGTTTATGGTACTATCTGCAGCAAAACAGCTGTTTCAATAAAACTATACATATTAAATAATCACCTTACACAAAAGTGTAATATAGGTATAATTAATATTGATATAGTTCTTTCCATCCTTACTTCATATGAAGGAGCAGTAGCTACACAGAGAAAGAATAAGTAAGAAACTGTCTTATGACAGATTTCTAATAAACAGAAAATAAATTGCTTACCTCTTGGTATCTAGCAACTCCACCATTAACTGCTGCATCAATGACCCCATTTAGACACATGGTGAGAGGGTTAATATTTTGCATTTGTCGAGTTTGACACTGAGTAATCAATGTTCTCAGTTGCTGGTTCTTATTTTCTAAGACTTCAATAGCATTCTCAAGGGGACTCATTTCCACCTGAAAGGGTAGTGAGGAACATTGCAAACATACTTAATCTTCAGCTGAAAGATGAACTATATTAAAGGTAATTTTTTATTTATTAGAAGAAAATTATGTTATGCTATGTTCTAGAGTATTGGGGCAGAAAAAGTTCCTCTCACCTGGGCTACCTTCTCTTGACTGTACACTGTGAGCACAGAGGCTTAATTTTATCATGTAACCAAGGACCAAAATAAACAACTGTCTCTCTCTTGTAGATTGATTGTCTGACCTTGAGAGATACTCAGCCCTTGCTGTAAAACACTCACACACTTCAGCCTGTGCTGGAACTCATGGAATTCAGGGTAAAACTGTCCTTGGTAACTTCACCTAAAATGGGCTTGAGCTCAGGGAGAGCTTTACCATGCTTAAGTGCACAGAGCAGAGTTTAAGTATAGGTGGGTTAGCTCCCCCACCCACAGCGAAGTATACAATTAAACATTATGGATGAGGAATTTGAATGTAAGCTTTGAGCTAAGATGATAATCAAGTTACAGTCAAGGGCAGTCCTTGAGTAGGATGTGCCTGTCCTCTCTAGGGACTGAGGAAGCTTTTCTCACAGGTAGCATGAACTGTAGGAAAAGCAAAAAGCCAAGCGATGGGAAGAGTACAGGTCAGCAGTTGCCATAACTTACGCAAACATACAAGCACAAATCCGAGTCATGATCTAGTACATGCCCAGGAAAAATTATTACAGTTAACTTTTGGAAATGGTGACTACAATGGCAATGTGATAGTAATCTGAAGAACTTCATATGAGGGGTCATATTAACCTAGTAATGACTCAGTGGGAGTCAACTAAGAAAATTTCTCATCTCACACACAATTTTCTGATTTTTACTACATTCTTTTTTGTTGTTGTTGTTGTTGTTACAGGAGAATATGTGGATGGTGAATGAATGACATTTTGCTGCTATTACAAATGAAAAACACAACAGTTTTAGAGAAAATCAGTTGTACGATGGCATCCCATATGCAATGGGACTATTGTAAGATTTGCTTCAACAGGAAGGAAAATAGTTACAGATGTTATACTCCTGGGCTCAACAAGTGATCAATTATTTCAAGATCTTTACATGAGGAGCATGCAATTGCTCCTCCAAATGCATTTGAAATGTTGCCAAGGATTTTCTAAGAAGTGTAACAACAAGGAAGGAGAGGAAATTACAGTGTGTCACTACCAGATTGCTACATTAGACCCGATTCCTACAGGCTTTGTGTAGGCATGTTTCCCTGCCCATGCTGAGAACCAGGAACTTCAACAAAACTCTAGGCAGACACAGAGACATACCCACATGGCGTTTATTATAGTACAGGAACTTGGAGAACATTTACTTTCCAAGAATACCAAGAGATATGTTAAGCTAGGGATATTCTAAGTATTAAATGTTACATCGTGGTGAGCTTTAAAAAGGTAATTTGTTGACGATAAATGTTGCCTTTGGCTTCCTATTATTGTTCTCAACTTCTTTCCCTCCAGCTATTTGAATAAATCATACTGGGTGTTTCTTAATAATACTTTTCAAGATAAAAGAACAGACAAACAACTCAGAATACTTTGTAAATAATTTTGTTGTAGCCAGCTTGAAAACTTGATCAAAGAAATTACATATGGTAATAAATCTTATAAATAAATCAAATAACATATAGATAAAGAAGTAAACCAACCCACAGCAAGTATAGCAATCAGTCTCATACTTACTACTTCACGTTTTTCCACTTCAAACCAGCGAGATATTCCAGGTAAACTCTGCACCAAGATCAGTGTGGTTCTCTCTACCCATAGACTCTATAATATAGAAAACAAATTTATTTCCCTAATTTGCCTCTACAGTTTTCTTAATCATTCCCAGTTTTCTTTATGAATACTTTCATTTAAGCAACAGCATACATTAAAAAAGTATTAACATCCAAAATTCTACTGAAAGCTCTACCCCAGAAGTCTCTGGCATAACTATTCTCCTTACTTTCTAGGGCCTTCTACTAAGCAGCAATTTCTGCTGATTCTTCATCTTAAATGTAGTATCATTCTATGTTATATGTTGCCCCCTAATCCCCCAAAATCAGACACAACTAAATTTGTATTTTAACATTTCCTTTCCAAGATAACATCCGAGAAGGGCGAGAGTTCAGAAGCAGATCCCGCAGAGTAACCAGCTCTCCTCTGTGAAGTCCTGCTTGAGGTTCCATAATGTATGGCTGGTGCAATACTCAAATATACTACTGTTAAACACTTTGTGCAGGAGATTTGTAAAATGATAAATCAATGCATGTGGTAGTACTTACACAAAATATAAGGTCTACAATTAAAATAGAGCCTTAAGCTTGAATTAGAGGACAACAGTGACTTAATTTAGATGATTTATTATCCTTACAGTTCTTTTCTCCAACTTCATAACAAAATTATTATGGGATAAGTCTCTTTGTGTGCCTGAATACCAGAATATATTCTGCATCAGGACGTTTCTCATGGGTCAGAATTAAAAGTAAACCAGAAGAATGTACGATGAATTTTCAGGGAGACGTTTTTATTAGGAGCAACAGAAGTAATTTATCAACTAGGGAAGCAACTATTTCTCTTTTCTGCGACAATCTCTAAGATCAGAGGTAGTTTTACTCTTGATATCACAGGAAGAATCTTATTCTTCAGTTCAGTTAAAACTGTCTCTTTCTTCCTGTAAGGAGAGATAACTTTTGGCAATCCTATCCATACCCTAGATTACCTACTTAACCATGTTTTCCCACCTGCTTTATAAAATTCTCTGGAGGCTGCTCTGCTGTTTCCAGTTCTGCCTTCTTTATATCACTGACGCAAAAACAAATGGACACTTTCTCTCTCTCTCTCATTTCCCATTATTTTTCATGTTATTTTAATTAAAATAAGAAGCAAAATAGTCAAATCTGAGCTACCATCTCCTCTACCAAATTTGTTACATTTGTTGAGTAACACAATACTAGACAGTGTTTCAATAACACAACTAACACTGACATTACAAATAAATCCATAGGTCCAGCAGTTTGTGAAAGTGCAGAGTAATTTACCTTGAATTCATTTTCCTTGTCCTTGGTCCCTTTGTGAAATGGCCTGTCGTATCGGAATCGCCAGATGTGATTTACTTTGTAAAAGCTCTTAATATTATCAGGGATGCCATCTCTCTGCAGGACTTCCTGATTTTCTGGAATTGGTGTCACTGCATAAATCTGCAAATCTGTACGTAAAGAGTTAAGGCTATCCCACTTTATTTAAATTAGCAAAACATATTGCCTCCTGAAGCATGATAAAAGAAAAGCTTTTTAAAAAGAGTACATCGTGAGATACTTATAGATTATTATCGGCTTGGGAAAGAAACTTTAGAGTTTTTTTCAGAGTTTGGGATTTCTTTGTACTTGTTTTGTTGAAAATTTTGTATTTATTTTTGAAATAAAGCTACTTACATGGAATAGTACATGGAGTAAAGGGATTTAATTAAATATATTCTTAGACACAACATGTCATACCATGCTAAAATTATGTTGTATTGTAAGAAGTTGAAATACTGAAACTTGAACTAGTACACTATTATCACAGCAGTGACAGTTCTACAGCTATTTTTGGCTAACATAAGAGTCTTAATAACCTGTCAAGGTATTTTTAAATAAAATCAACAATTACAAAGAAGATTCCAAATGTAATGGAGTGACTGGTACAAATTGCAGGGGAATTCTAACCTACCATTTATTTCAGTGGAGGTACATTGTGATTGAAATTGGCTATAGGCATACTTATGTTTTTTAAAAGCATGAAAGATGTAACTGCATTGTAAGGGTTTGTGATTATGTGGATACACTGTGCTTCTGCCTGAAAGATGGTCTCATCTGGCTGATTAGCATGTTGCATAGCAATGGCATGTGGGAACTCATTCAACATTCGCTGCTGGAAGGCCTCCAGCCTTTCATAGTCATGTCCTCTGCAAACAAATTCCTTATTCTGAGCAGAATAAGAAAAAAAGAAAAAACAACAAAACAAGAGCAAGTTATGTGAAAATAATTTGGTATCATTAGATAGATCCAAACATATGCTCTTCAATATAGACATTCTGGGCAATTTTTACATCATTTTAAGAAAGAAAAGATAAGAAACAAAAGGCAATAATGAAAATAAGAAATCTAGAAAGAGTAAGTTACTTAGAAGAAGGAAATTTTACAATATAAAGTATGTTTTATTCAAAAGTTTGGAAAAATCAAATTATTATACTTAAAGCTTTAATAAAATCTGAAGGGAGAAATTGTCCTTACTGGATTAAAGCAGGTAACTAACATAACGTATCATATCAGATTTTGTAAAATATGTTAAAAAAAATACAATGCAAGAGACAGTTAAGAGAATGAAACAAAAATCCTTTCCACAAGGAACTAGGAAAATTTGCTTTGAAGTTACCCAATCTGGAAGAAAAGCAATGCATAGGAAAATGGTAACATGTATTCAATTTGCCTTATCTTCTAAATAACTATGAATTATCAACCTGGTAAATTAAAATTATCCAATTTTTGCAGTATAAAGTAAAAGAATACTCCTGGCTCCAACACAGTTTCTTTTACCTGGATGACCACTACAAACTTTTATTTTCCTGAGATTGTACAAATCAATAGAGATAGAACATACAACATACATTAGACATGATATGCCTGGACTTCGAGTAACTGTTGGAACTAGTCACTGACTGTGATGGAGCCGAGGGCTTCTTGCAGCCACCAACAGCGCTGCTTGGTTTCACAGAATCACAGAATCTTTATGGTTGGAGCGGACCTCTGAGATCATCAAATCCAACCATATACACACCAAAGAAAACCAAAAAAACAACCCCACAAAACAGATCACGCAACCCCACAATCTCAGGCACTACAGCATGCCCTGAAGTGCCGCATCTACATGCTTCTTAAATACCTCCTCAAATGGTGACTCCACCACCTCCCTAGGCAGGCCGTTCCAGTGCCTGACCACCCTCCTCAGAGTAGTAATTCTTCCTAGTATCTAATCTAAACCTCCCCTGCCACAACTTCATACCATTTCCTCTGGTCCTGTCATTATTCACTCAGGAGAAGAGGCCAACACCCACCTCTCTACAACCTCCTTTCAGGTAGTTGTAGAAGGCAACGAGGTCGCCCCTCAGCCTCTCCTCATATGACTTGTTCTCTAGACCCCTCACCAGCTTGGTGGCTCTCCTCTCAGTTTGATTCTGCTTGGACACATTTGAAATTAGGCAGTATCTTAACCATTTTTCTAAGGCCACTGTTACATGAACTTCCTTTTAAAATCTATGTCAGAAAATTCTAAAAAGTTATTACTAATGTGTTCCTCTTGAAGCAGGTTTAGACAGAAACAGCAGTCTTCATAGTATCTTGACAATGGAGACAAGGAAGCATTGAATTCTGAGAGCCTGGGCAATTGCTACAAGAAATCAACTGCAATAGTGTTATTGTGCAACTACAAAACGAAAAGCGAAAGCTTTATTCTGAAGTTTTGTTCTTTATTCCTTCTATAGAAAACACAACCAGACTCTTTAAAGGAGTTACAAACTGCTTTGACATAAAAATGAATAAATACATAAAAAGTAGTAAGTTTTGAGGTGTTCCTCATTGGTGCTGAGAACATTAATCTGTGCTACGTACCTTTAACTTGGGAAACACAGAAATACTTCCTGGGCAGAAACATAAGCAATAAAAGACCTACAGGTCTGAAAGTACTGCACCACTGTACAACGTTTCCCAGTTCTTTTATTTCATTCAAGGTATTTTTATTAATCTAAACATTACATTCTTTCTAATTAATATTTTCAAATTGGTTTATACAGACGTTATATTCAGATGACTACTAGGTAATATTAAAAAGTATGTGCCCATCAGACGCTTTTAAGGGAAGAATTTCCTGCTATATTTTACCATTTGGAATTTGTCATTTTCCCCACTGCAGAGGCAAAGAAAAAGTAGGCTTTTTAGGCCTCCAACACACTGAGGAAGTTTTTTCATCACTTGTTTGAATTATCATAGGAAGAGGAGCTTGGATTACAATTGCAGCAGCTCCATGAGTAAGACGAATTCTGTTCTCTTCCCAAGGTGACAGTCAATGCAGCTAAACCGCTGCAGGCTGGGGAAGAGGGGCACAAGCTAGACACGACTGACATTTTCAAAGTCACTTCAAGTAACTTCAGAATCCAAGATTAATGTTCAAGGGTAACTATGTATCTTGTCAGCTTTAGTACACTAATAATCAATGAGACTCAGCACGTTGAATTTCTAAGTCACTAAAAAAAAAAGAAAAAAGAAAGGGAACTTGGCTAATTACTGAAATTTTAAATTACTGATGTCCCACTACTGAAGACACCTCTTCTGACAGCATTCTCAGGGACCACCAGCAGAAGCAGAGCAGCATAAATGGAACAAACTACCATGAAAAGATGATGTTGGATTGTGGAATAGTATAGGTGCTTGTTTCCCAGTGTAAACTTTAATATTGAGTTTATGTGGGACTCTGGAAGCCTAGCATTTATCTTTCCACTAGACAGCTTTTCTTAACCCTGAAAACATGAGGATAGGTCATTAATTTCTACAAAGCATCCCCCATTTCTCACAGGGTAAGAATTTGTATATGGCATGATCAAATTCTCACATAAAGCGATTATGAATGACATTATGAATTCCAGAATTACTCTGTTCTGTTTACTTTCAATTCACTTACTCTCAAGAAGAATGGGAATTTTTTCCCATAAAAGCCAACTCTGAAAAATTCTGGCTCCAAACGCTGTTGATCCATAATTTTATCATACAAAGATGCTTCCATCATCTAGGTGAGATTGATAAGAAATGCAATTAGTTTTTTGTGAAAACACATTTTTACCGTACACTGTCACAAAAGAGAGGGTCTTTCAGCACACTGCTCTGGAGTACTGGAATAGCAGTGCACCTCTGAGCAACAGCATGGACATCTAGAAGTCTCTGAATGCATTAGATTTAATAATTGTATCTCTTAATGACCTGAAAATTTCCAGGGATTGAAAAAGAAAAAGGCTTTTAAATATTAAGTACTTAAATCAAAGGTTTAATACTTGATTAATGACAATGTGCATAGCTCTTGAATGAAAAATGGAAGTAATATAAATGCAGTTTGAAACATACGATCCAGTAATCCATTAATCATCCAAACACATGGCAATAATATGGTCAGTTTAGTCAACAAAGTGCAATTTCCATATTCAAAAGAGCTGTGTCCAAATCATACCAGATCCCAATGATTTAAGCATCTAATATGAGTTCCTTTAAAAATCTCACAATAGCAATTATCATCACTTTTGATTTATACACCCTGCTTTTATTTCACTCAAAACACTGATGCAAAGTGACCTTAATGTCCCTTTTTCTGATGTTATTTCAGCAAGGCATTCCCTGTTCATAAGTTTTTAATACTGGGAAAAAACCCTCGGTATTAGCTCTATTTTAGGTAATGTAGACAGCTATTTAATGCATATATGATATCAATAGCTGCCCAGTTATTGCATATATGCAGTTATTGCAATATGCAGTTAATGCATATATGATATCAATAGCTGCTGTGAGAAACCCCTACACCTCCATTTTCAGATTAATAGATGTGGCACGGATATAGTGGAAAGATATTTCCTAATTCAGACACAAAACACATTAAATACAATGAATTAAACATGTGTAAACTAATTATTTTATTCACATGATGATAGTCAGTTTGCTTTTGCTTATAGGATTCTGCCACTGAGATATATAAGGATCACAGGGAGTCCTGCCACATAGCTCTGTATTGAGAATTTTGCATCATGCTGTTAAGCAGCTCTGAATTAAGTATACTTCAGTGACTCCTAACAGCAAGCATCCTACACGTACAGCAAATTTAAAAAGAAAGCTGTAATATAAAATTGAATCCACCAGGTGCAGGCAAGAAAAGGGAAGACTGAATCATCTTTAAAATATGGTATCAGAAAGAATGAAGAAAGAAACAATGCTTAAGAGTTCTAAGAAAAATAAGGGAAGGAACACTGCCAAGAAAGATTCTAGCTAAATGATATTAAACAGACTGTATTTTTAAGCAGTAAATTAAAAAAAAATTGAAAGGTATATGTTGCTTGTTGCAACCTCTTTGCTCACAATTACAACTGCAGAGGCATTGCTGCTCCTAGCAAAGGACTGCAGAGAGGACATTCCCTGGATGAACCACATGAAATAATTGAAAATGAATTCATAATCTAATTTTTCTGCATAAGAATGCACACAAAAGGGTGCTGTACAGGTACAAACATTGTAAAACTGTTTATTTTCCCATTTGTCTTCAAAAAGCTCACATTCCTTTTTTACTATCTTTATTGCAGAAAGAAAACAAAAGCTCAAAAAGAAAGTGTGCAAACCAAACCTAAGGAGCATTCCATTCCAATTTCATTTTCTAAGTAACATTTTATAACCAAACTAAAAAGCTTTTGGATCTCTGATTGATGAAAAGTATTGGGGTACATTACCCTCATCTTGCTGAGGTTTCTGTAGTCATAGTAGCTCTCATACTGTTCAGCAATTTTCCTGCATAAGATAATGCCATTTTCCCAACACTGCAAGCAAGTAAAAGATGTTCAGTGATTTCAAAGCAACTGTTTGACAATTTGTGATTTATTACTGATCTGTTCTTTCTAGACTAAGTCATACTTCCAGGAACTGAAGATACTTGAACATATTGTCCACTAGCAATACTGATAGCTGCTGAGTAATATTGATGAATTCTTTGATGGATTGAAAAATATATTTAGAGATTTATGTAATAAATTATTCTTACAGGACTACCACCGCACACAATATAAGTCATTGCAACTGATAGATGTTTCTTTTGATACTACATATATGAGCTTGATTCAACAAACTATGATTTTTACATTTTATAATTGTATTCTTAACATATCCTCCTTAATTTTCGTAGATTGGAAAATATTGCACCATACTAGTTAAGCTCTATATGCTGATTACAGTTTTTTTTAAAAAAGCGATGATCAACATGAGTTTGATTACATTTACTCAGCTCACATGAATGTTACACTAGCTACACACAACTGCAATGAATTGCTTGTTTATCAGCAAGATAAATCATCACACAAAGTGTATATAAAATTTTAGACTACAGGATAATTATTCTTGCTTAATTCAGAATAAGCATTCTCAGTGATGACAGTGAACCTTGATCCCCAAAACCCAATGCTTTTCTGAAATTCCGCAATTGCTATTCTAAAAGATGCAATATGATTTAGAAGGTGTAAGCATAGCCCTTATAATCTAGACCCCTGATTTTTTTTCCCTCACTTGGTCACTAAGTGAATTTCATCAGCTTTATATGGTTCACTTTCACTACCTTTAAAATAGGAGGAAATTATGTTATCTTTTATAAAGTGCTTTGACAGTTACAAAGTGAATTGCTACACAAGTGCAAATTATTGTCACGTGTAAATGTGGGATTTCTAGGATACAAACACAGGATTAGAAGAAACCTACTGTGTCGCTAAGTAACTGCTTAGTCAAGCAATGACAAACACTACCCCCTTTATATGAGAAAAGTCTGCAGCCTTGGAAGTCATGTCCTAAAAAACTATCCTTTTGAGATCCAGTCACCGAAACAGGACTGTTTTACCTTTCCTCTATCAAAGTTTTGAATGATGGTCAGATGGAGACACTCTTTCCGTTGCCACTCTGTTTGCATGGGGTAGTTGAGGAATTCTCTCAGTGGCCGATCAGACCACTCTAACAGCTCATCGTACAGCAGGAGTGTGTAGGCAGCCTCTGCAAGACAAATTATAGCATGGTACTTATGAACAACAAACAAATAAACAGCCAAACCAAGTACACAAAAATGTGAATGTTCCTGATGAGATGCACCTTTTTAATGGGTAACTGATTTATTTCAAGTATAAGCCAGACGGCAGTACTGGTTTTGGACAGTTACTATCTTCAGTGAATCCTGTTTATGATTTTCACACACTATTTAAAGTGGAGTCACTGGGCCAGTTTTTGTAGTATCTGACAATACAAAGGGAACAGACATATTAAGAAACAATTTCCTGCTTAGCCTATTGTCAATGAGAAACTCTCAACAGCTGTCTGAAAAAGTGAACAAGGCCAAGGAACATCAGTAGGAAAAGAAGAAAAAAGATAGACTGGACTGTGGACACAGTCTAAAAGAGATCAGGGCTGGGAAGGAAGTAGAAAGTCAGATGCCTGCTTAATAGATTCCATTCTTTCCACAATAGAAATAAATCCTTTATAGCTGAGCCTTAACACTCTACCATAACAGATGATTTAGAAGTGTGTGTACATTTTTAAAAAATTATTTATTTATAGGTTTGCAAGGAATCAAACCTATTTTGGCTCTCTGGTCAGAGAACGGTGTGGTAATCTTTAGATCATGGTAGAAATTACATGGGAATATAAAAATCATTATTATTATTTTTGCTTTGATGTAAAGAATTCCTCAGAAACAGTACACTGAAGTTAATATTGAAAGAACCTCTCCATTGCAAAGTCAGACTTTGGACAATTACGAAACATCAGAATTACTACTGGTTATGACAATTCAATTTGGCTAACTGTGCACGTGCATTATTGCTTTCCAAGGTAGTGTTCACAGTCTATTTTCCACACACAGGATGACTTCGCATAAGTCAGTACAAAGATGGGCCACGTTCTAGAGGTGTGCTCCACTGGAGAAAGAAGTTGCTCGCTGGACTTACTGCAGGTTTTATAGGTAGTGTACAAGGCAAAAAAATAACTATAAAGTACCACTGAAGTACTTTTTATGCTGTTTGCCCCAGAACCATATCCTACTTCTACCTCTGACATATGAATTCTCATAAAACAGGAGTTTTAAACCAAACTCTACCAAGTTTTTCCTAAAAGTAGTGTTCTTATGTGCCCGATTTAAGAACTTGTGGATGAAAACCCATTACTGCAGCAGATGTTTGTGGGAGTGTGTGGTTTGAATTCCAGTGTTGTAAAATGCTAAGCATGGTGCAAGATGCTGCTGCACTGCTACACATATATGCAAGGGAAATGGCTGAAGTTGCAGAGACAATCTTAATTCTGGCATCATGCAGCTTTCAGGCTGCTTGACTGGTAACATCCTTCGTCATAGTTTCAAGCTACAGTTTGGTACTCCAAATATGCAGTACATTAATATACCAATTTAAAAAAAAATATCCATGAAGTTATTAACAACAAATCATCCAAAATCATAAGGAAGCAAAAGGTAGTAGAGCATCAACACATGTCAGGATAGCTCACTATGACCCTTCTTTTCTAGCTTCACAAATCCTTCATTTTAACAGATTATCTGCCATAACAATATTATTTTTTTTAAATTTATCATAAATGCATATAGAAGATTTCTAAAATAAGGATGACCATACTGGACAAGAGGTCCAAAGTGTCCCTCTACCTAGCATCTTGGCAGTAGCCAGCACACTAAATAACATATTGGTACCTTTGGGAGAAGTCTGTAGCTATTGGCTGCACATCAACACAGTAAGGAGAGATAAACAGGGTCAACTCACAACGTGGGAAATTTGATTTATATGGGAAAGATTCAAAAAAACCTAAACACTTTAAGATGGACAGATAGAAAGACAATCTCATTAAACTTCTCAGGTGATTCAGGGAGTACAAGAGGAATCAGCACATTTATGTGCTTCAGCCTCAAGATTTGTATTTATAGCTGTAACTGAGAGCTAGTTAAAGAGACTTGAAGCTATGCTTTATATTATTTATATTGAAAAGGACTTCTTTTTTTTTTTTTTTTTTTTTTTTTACAGAGGATTATAAGAGACAGTTCTGTAAATTATAGTATGAAAGGAGAGAAAATTATTTTAACTGCAAACTGGCTTCATCCCTAGAATGAAACTATGCAGATAACGAACTAATGGTGCAACATGTAGGAATGCCGCTGAAGTAGCAAACTTTTGGCAAGAAAGCCAGCTGTGGCAAAGATACTGCTTGATAATCAAAACTCTCTTGTGACTCACTACTGCCAGGTCACATGAGGAAATTAAAATCTCTCCTTAATACATCTCCCTACCTAGCCAATACTTTAAAACCACGAACTGCAAAGGGATTGCGGAGATTCCAAGTGGGAATCTTTCCTACGGATAGCAGAAAAGCATAAGGAAATTTGCTATGGCAGTGGGTACCTGTATCCTGTGACCTAACTAGTGACCTCCAGGCAACTAATGTGCTTTTAAGAAGAAAAAAATTCTGGAGAGATTCTGAAAACATGCAGTTGCAATTGAAAACACTGGGGGAAAGATGAAGGGACTAAAAGGTCAGTTAAATATTTTGGCAAACAAAGATTCTTTAACTTAAAGAGATAATGATTTTATCTTCTCCAGCAATTATTGATGGCACTTAGTTACCTAAATGAAGAGCACTTTAGGTTTTATAAACAACCATACACATAATCTTCTAATTTCTTCATTTAAAATATAAGGGCCAGTCCTGGCACTAAATTCATGTTGAGAAATCCTGGATGAAAGCGTTTCAAATGTGGTATGTGAAGATTCAGAAAGATACCAGCAAAATGCTATACTGGTTACAGGGTTAGGGTGTCTGTCTCATCATTTGTAGGTGATACGGGTCTTCCCTTCTTTCCTTTTTCTAATCTAAAAGTTAGGATTTGAAACACAGCTGTGTCAAAACACCACACCAAACAAGTACACTAAAAAAAAAAAAAAAAAAAAAAAAGGTCCAGATACTACAAAATAGACTTCTAAAAACTTCTCCTAAACTGTTTTCCTCTTGGGTGAGGAATGACCACATCACATGTTTATTCCTAGTGCGTATCAACAGTAATCATCTATATTCAACATAGCACAATAAGTAAAGTTGTGGGGCTGAAAAAAAGCCATATTTTGAGAGAGATTAATTGAGCAAGGAAAACCAGCTGTTGCCTGGGTTGGTGTGTTCTGCACTGAGGATACAGCTTACAAGTTTGCAAAAGACTGCAAATCATGGGTCAGTCCTAAGTATCTTTTTCTAGTTCATACTCAATTACCTGTGAAGTTTTGTGCTTTCAGATGTAGGTCATAGAGCTTATGAATATAGCGAATATACATCTCTTCCTTGTTCAGTTCAGTCTTGTAAAAATTCTGCAATAAAATTGAATTTTGAATGAAATGTAGTAGTTAATAAGTATATGACAGAGGTTACAAACAAAACACGTAATGCTCTAGAAATAAACGCACGCATTTGAAAGTTTCACAAGTATGAAGTCATTTAAGGAACTGCAGTAATATATTAAGAAATAATAAAAAGAAGAGTAATTTTTCAGAAGACAAGTCAATATGATCCTGAATGATTTTTTATTTAAGTTCTCATAGAACATGAGAGAAAGAACTGGATAGAACTGAAATCTGATGGTTCTTTATTAATACTAATCCAATCAAAAAGTGAACCCATATATCTTTACCTAGGCCATTTAACATCCTGCTGAAAGCTGGATGTTATTTTAAAATACTGACAGCACTCTGACATTCATATGCCTGGTAAGTCTACTCTTCCTTCTGTTGTAGTAAAACAGAAGGATTTTGGTAGCTTTATGAAGAACAAGTGAATATTGTAAACAGCATAATCCTGCATGAAAATCCTGAATTCTTCAGCCTTAAGTGATGCTAGGAATTGGTAATTGATGCATAAATATTGCACTGTATGATTGAAATATACAAAGTTGCACTCTAAAGTGATACTTAGGACCAAATTTCTAGAAGCGGCTAAAGATTTTGGGGTGTACAACTGCTAGTTATTGTTAAATTGATATGATATGGAATGCAGCATCAAAACTCTTAGTTCAAAACATTCATTATGTATCTGCAAGACCTAAAACAAAGCATGAAAAAGTTATAGGGAGAGGAGCACAACCCCTTGTTTACAAGTATTTTCACTCTTACTATGGACACGCAGCTAACAGTGCCCCTGCTAGCCATATTTAATGTTCAGGATAGTATACTCTGGTTAATGAAAATGTATAAGATAGAAGAATCTAGCCCCCATTAGCAATAAACAATTTCTGTTCTATTATTCAAATAACTTATGATTTTGAACTTCAAGCAAGTGGTCAACATCTTTCCCCTATTGTATAATATTCTTACTCTATACCACTGTTTCCTAAACTGTGTTATTATCAAAGACAAAGGTGGGAGGAACATTATAAAAATATCAAAACAAAAGCTTCATAGAGAAAAATACGTTTTTAACTGACTTAAGAAAATGACTACATATCAATAGCTCTGTAATGACACGCCTGTTTTAGGCCACCATCTGCCTTTATAATTCAAAGACATCTCTTTTCCTCCCACAAGGTATAGATCAGGAACATATGCTTCTCTTTAGAAGAGAAAAAGAAAGGATATCTGTGGGAATGTTCCTATTTACCTGGCTGAAAAAAACCACCCATAACCTATAATACAGAATTGAGAGAAATAAAGCATAAAGATTAAGACAAAATATGGCACTGAACTGCAGTACTAGACCTCTTGGCTCCTACCCCTAAACACTAAAGGCTGCAGTACTTGCACAAGCCTGAACTATACCTATCAAGTGCTTCTTCTCTGAAGCTCAGTTCTGACTACGTCTAGTTGGTCTGTAGGGCAGGACAACTTGGTCACAGCTCAGGAAATACATCATGCTAATAAAGATGTCATGATTTTTCAACAAACTATTTCAAGATCTAAGCTATATCAGATGTAGTCTTCAAAAGGCAACACGATGTAAGAAGTAGACTTCCCCAATTAATAAAGACATTTTTTCCCAAGAAAAAAAGTGGCTTGAAAACAACAGGTAAACAGGTAATGTGGATATGTCCTACTTAAGCGGCAGGATGTCAAATGCCAGTGTAGAGCACCACAGCAAAACGTCCTCTTTCCAAATAGAAGATACAATTTTGAACTAATAGAATCTGAAATATCAATTAAATATCAAACCCCAATGAGGACCAGAGACACCTGAGAAAAATTCCTCAGTGAGTTACCAGGAATTATTTAGTATACTTCATAGAATCACAGAATAGTTTTGGTTGGAAGGTCCAACTCCTCTACAATGAAGCTGCACATTCAACTAGATCAGGTAGCTCAGTGTCCCATCCAACCTGACCCTGAATGTTTCCAGAGACGGTGCATCTACCACCTCTCTAAGCAACTTTTTCCAGTGTTTCAACATCCTCACTGTAAACATTTCTTCCATATTCTAGTCTGATTGTATCCTCTTTCAGCTTAAAACTGTTATCCCTTGTCCTATCGCAACAGGCCCTGTTAAAAAGCTTGTTCCCATCTTTCTTATTAGTCCCCTTCAAGTACTGAAAGGCTGCAATAAGGTCTCCTCACAGCCTTCTCTTCTCCAGGCTGAACAACCCAAATTGCCCTAGCTCCTTCCTCACAGGAGAGGTTTTCCATCCCTCTGATCATTTTTGTGGCTCTCCTCTGGACCCACTCCAACAGGGCCATGTCTTTCCTGTGCTGAGGGCTCCAGACCTGAACACAACACTCCAGGTGGGGGTCTCATGAAAGCAGAAAGGTGCAGAATTATCTCCTTCAACCTGCTGGCCACACTTTTGATGCAGCCCAGGACACGGTTGGCTTTCTGGGCTGCAGCACACATTGCTGGCTCATGTTGAGCTGCTTCTTCACAAACACCCCCAAGTCCTTCCCCTCAGGACTGCTCTCAATCCATTCTCTGCCTAGCCTGGATTTGTGCTTGGGATTGCTGTGACCCAGGTGCAGGACCTTGCACTTGGCCTGGTTGAACTTCATGAGGTTTGTATGGGGCCACCTCTCAAGCCTGTCCACATCCTTCTGGACGGCACCCCTTCCCTCCAGCATGTCAGCCACATGTGAAACCTACTCTAGATGATCCAGATGGTGGGGGAGAGTAGGAAGAAGTTCCTACCTTTTTTTGTCTGTGTTATTGTTGCTGATGCATACCCCTTCTGCATATTTCATCATGTGGCATAATGCCGGTTAATTTGGTAACTTGGTTAAGTTGAAAAATTCTATTTTCTGGAAGAGCAGCATATACCTTGCTGCATATACATATACAGCGTATATGGCAAAACAACACAAAAGTTCTCTTTTCATGCCAACCAGTCCTCTTACCTTTGGATATCACAATACTTTCAAAGTAGTAGTGAAGAAATGAAATATTGCTTCCTCCTCTGTACTTCAAGTAATTTTAACATTATACATTCCTCTAATTACTCGTTGAATGAAACATCTTTTGAGATGAAAACCAGTTCATTCATTATACGGACAAGGAAATCTCTTAAAGTTTGTGTCCTATTCTGTAATTGAAATTTCCTTTTCAAAATTCAGTATTTGTTGTTTCTGGGGTGTGCAAATAGCATTTTTTTTTCCTGAAAATTATTAGGATATGAAATGTGCCTTAGCCTGTAGTAGTCACTGAAAATCCCATTAAAAAGTATTATGGTGCTTTGGGGGTTTTAAATATTTTCATTTTCTTTTTGTGCAAATCTTGGATGATTTGCTAATAATAGCTTAAAAACTCCTTAGTGATAGAAGGAAAATAATCCAGGTGCTTTACAGAATTCAGATCATGCCAGATATTCTGACAGAAAGCCAGCTGCTCTATGTCTATGTAGTAAACATCATCCCTATTTAGAGAGCAGTATTTTCCTACTGAAGGAATCCTTTATTCTCTTATGTGTAACTGCTACTTAGAACTGATACCAAATTGTTTCACTGACGTCAAAAACTCAGAATTAAAAGTCAGCTTATTCTGTTTTCTTCCCTGGCTAAAAATATAGCTTTCCAAAATATTTGCCAAGAAAATGGAAACTTTCCAAGGTTAATGGAAGTCAACAAACTTGTCACTGGAAGCTGGCCTAGAACCAAAATGCATCCTGTAAACAAAAATGAAATCTTTTTCATACTACAAATTTGCACTGGTGGTTTGTTGTAATGATGATGACATGAAAACAGGAGGTCTAGAGTAGTATTTTTGGCTCTTCTGTTGGGAAGAGAACAGATAGCCTGCAGTCTTCAGAAGGCATCCTATATTATAGGTCACAATAAGCAACTTGTGTCCGTTGGGGAAGAAAGGAAAGAGGAGAAATCATGTAAGATTTATTGTGTTCTGGGAAGAAGGAAAAGCTTGCTTGTTTCTATGAACGCAGAGACCGATTAAACTTGGGAAATGCTTTGGTAAAGTTTATCCATTCGGAAGAGACTGAAAACCGCCTAAACAGTGTTGGAGATCTCTCAGAACCCAACTATAAAATGGGAAGACTAATTCCCCACTGTATCAGTTTCACCTGGAAAAAAACCCAGTCAACCTAAGTGTTGTATTATACTGTCAACTTCCACTCAAACTGCATCAAGAAGCAAGGTACCTCCCATTCAAATGTGTAGCTGTATATTAGAAAATGCTCCACTGAAATCAACAAGAGAAAAAAATAAATATTATACAAACCAAAAGGCTGACAGTGCAGCCAATCTTTTTGCCATCCACTTCTCCCATTTTCATGCAATCCCTAAAACAGAAAGTAATGAAAGTCACAAGGAAATACATTTAGTCTCTTATAGTAAAGCACACCTCAGAAAACAGACATACTTAGCTCACCAAGCTGACTGAAATGATGCAGCTCATATGTGTGAACAGCTGACCCATGCATTTAAGGCACTTCATGTCTACTTTTCTAGGACATGGAATACCTCAGTCATCAAGAAAGTCAATGATTTTTTTTCTAGCTCTGTCATTGATTTGCTGGGTGACTGCTGGAGATCATTTGATTTTTTCAGACCTTGTGTTCAACTCATGTCAGCAGAAGCCAGCGCGGCTGCCAGAAGAGGCAGTCCTGCACCCCCCTCCTGCTCTCAGGCACTCATTCCCAGGCCTGCACTGCTGCCTGCACAAACCTCAGGAAGAGCTACAGGTTAGGACTATCTTTTGCTGGATGAGATTTGGGCCATGTCAGTTAATTCACCAAAGTGCAGCACAAACACTTGTGCTGGCACAAGGAAGAGGGTGATGTGAACTTGGGAATGAGTAGGGATGAGTCTGCTTTCTTCATCAACAGTGTACATCTAAATTGGTCATGGAATTATAGCATTAGTTCCTCCTCTGTGAAAAAACACGATGAGACTGACCTCCTCTGTAGAACACTCCAAGATCCACCAAATTTTCCTCAGTACCACTTTAGAATTATTATTGCATTTATTGTTTGCGCAGGCAACAGAGCTGGACCCTCAAGTCGAAGTTTAAAATGGAACCACACAGAGTTTGATTATCACAAAGGGAAAAATAGTCTGTCTACCATACTGGTGTGAAAAACAACAGGTAGACACCACCATGCAGTCACTAAAAGAAATTTAATGCAATTTTAAAATATTCTTGCATACACAAGCTAAACAATCATCCCAAACACTCTCATAACAACCAGTATGAACCATTGTTTTGAAAGATGTTGCTTTGAGAGCCCTGGAGGTTGTAATCCAACCAATCCCTGCCAAACTTCTAGAAATTAAGAGTTCAGTCTTTTTGTTGACAAATAGCTTTTCTTTCAAACTATCAGTGGGGATAGCAAGTGGAGTACCAGACCTTACCAAGTGTCCTCCATAGAAATGTGGAAAAAACCTAACATTTAAGTCCTACAAAGTGCTATAACTGATACCAATAGGGAGAACTGAGATGAAATTGAAGTTTCTACATGGATTTCACAAGTGTCTGAGAAAATCCCTCTGAGTCTCCCATTCGTAAAAGAGAATATATGTGTCTTATTTCCCCTGCCTTTTTTCATGTGGTACAGCCAGATGCGAGCTTCTCACCCAGAGATCATATCTTTGTATACATACGTACTGTGCTGGCTGACACTACAACTAAGCATGATTGACAGAGTGATAAGAATTTTCCATATTCTGTAAAACAACTGTCAGTTGATTAGTATTGAGCTCCGTGTCTTCAGACAGGCTTGAGTCACTAACCTACTACCAGAAGTTCCTATATTCCTTGAAAGGAAACGTGTGCACGTCAGTGGATGTTCGTACCACGGGAAGGCTACTTGGTTGGTTGTGAGCCAAGTTGTCTCATTTTCCTGTTGACTAAGTAACTGCTGTCAAAGGTCCCGCACGTGTACAATGAATGTGTCCATGTGCACTCTGCAAGATCACCACATTTACCTCCTAATATTTTGAGGATGACAACCCTACTTATAAATTGTGATAATCCCTCACCTGTAGTCCAGTAACCTCTCCATGAGGCGGGTCACAGTGGCAATCAAGGAAACGCCACTTTCCCTCCATGTTTCCCGCTCAATTTTCTTCAGTAGACTGAAAAAAAAAAGCCAGAACAATTTCACCGTTTATTTTTAACTATCACTATGACAACCACTCTGCTTTTACCAGTACCGTAATACCTTAGCAACATCTTTGATAGTTAGGTTCTTACAAACACCCTCCCAAGAAGCACAATTTGCAAGCAATGTCTTACCTAGGATAAGGACCAAAAAGTGGAATTCTAGTCCAGGAAGCATTGACAAAACAAATGATTTTTATATTAGCTGCATCAGGTTAAAATATATCAAATACCTAATTTTCAGAATATATTAACATCCCAAAGACAGAAATCTTACATAAAATTTTTATATTGATTTCATGCTGAAATGCCAGAAAATGGGGAGTTTTAAGAGGTACCTATAAAAGAATATTTATGAACTCAACACATCTTCTCAATTGAACCCCAATTTTTTAAACAAAGATTTTTCCTCCTTTCTAATATGTACACATGACATATAGGAATGTGAAGGGATTCAAATAAGATGATTCCCCTTCTTCATTCAGTATTTCCCTCTGAGAACATACTATCATACACATAGCTTAAATTGTCATAAGATTCCTTATTAAAAACTGTTGCATGAGTTCTTACACTAATATAAATGCAGGCTACACATTGAAGTGCAAAGATTTCAAAATGGTATTGTAAGTGCAGCTGTCAGTAAAATTATACTTAATATATCTTTCTGTTACTGCTGAAGTTTATCAAATATTAATCATTGGGTGTGAATTTCCAGCATTTCCTCTCTGAAAAAGAACAAGGAAATATTTATCTACAAGAGTTTGCTGCAGGACTTCAGGTGGATAACATGTCCATAGAGATATTTTAGCAGTCTCCCTGAAAATAGACTCAGGTATGGTTTACTTAAAAAGTCCCTGAAAATTGCCACATCCATATACTCAGAGCATTTTAGAGAGCTGTTAATAGCATCTCCAAACCTTCTGTCTGCAGCGGGCAAGCTGTCAGCTCCACTGACCTTCATCTATACTGAGCATGTTCGGTGCCATAAAACTCCTACGTCCAAATTTCACCAAACACATAACAGTGCCCAGTAACTCCTACATGCCAACTGCACTAGCTGTACACTCCAGCTCTGCTCAGCTCCTTATATACAGGGGGATGTCACAGATGCAATTCTCCAAACTAATTCAACCTAAATGAAGCTGTGCTCTGCTGGAAGCAAAGAGGAAACTTTGACCTTCATTCTGCACCCTTCTATTGATCTTAGACTCACTTCTTCTATTTAGGAGGCAATCAGATGTCCTTCCCTAATATTCAGAGACTGGTTACCTGACATTACTAGCAGAGAGAGATGACAAAGCCATCCTTTACCTGAAGAGTTTGAAGCACTAATCTGGCATCTCTGCTTTCCATACAGAACACAGAGGCTAACCTAATATGCTTTTAATGCCCTTATATTCCTTTCAATGCAAGTTTTTGTGTCTAACGAGAAATAAGAGTAAAGCCTGTTACATTATTAAACACTGATTACTGCACTGATTTTTCCTTTCTAATGCCTTTCAACTCTGTATTATACAAAAACATTTCAAGTTAAATTAATCAAAATAATTACCTAGAGATGCTGTAGAAAAACAGCAGTCTGACTTTTCTTTTAAAACAGATGGTTTTCATCTGTATTTGACTTATGCGTGTTCTTTATAAATGTATTGGCATATTCATTATAAATATACAATTTCTACAAACGGGTTGTGTAGATACATTCAAAGTACTTATTCAAACTGACATCAATGTCATCAGTGGAACAATTTTATGCATTGCCTTCTGATGCATGCCTCCCCCTCTCCACAACACATCTTTCACCACAATGCACACAATAAACATGCAGAATAAAGACCTACTCAAATATACCCTCAACTTCCTCATGGCTACATCTAGATAGAATTAAAATCCTGTTGCTCATAAAAGCATAGCCAAGATGCTACATTCTACAAAACACTAAGGGGGATAAACAACACAGAGAAACAATGAAAACACTTCTGCCTATCCATGCTACTATTGTATAATCATCTGGGCTCACCTGAAAAATTGTGGTTTGATTTTTTGTTTTGTTTTGGTTTTTTGTTTTTGTCAGGTTACCAAGAATAAGAAAATGGAGCGGTGGAGTGGGGACCCAGAAGATCAGAGTTCTCCAGGGATGAGCGCCAGGCTTAGAACCATGTTCAGGCTAGCTCAATCACATTGAGTGGATTTTATATGTCTAAGCCACAGAGTTATTCAGACCACTAACTCACAGGTGTCTAATCCTAGAGGTGCCTTAAAACATCTGGTTGTCTATTTTAGGGTACAAAGTCCTCCAGGCACCTCATTATAGCCAGAGGCTCCCTCATCTAGTCAGACAGATCAAAATCAAACTTTGCTGAAAAAGTTCAAGGATCAGTGAAGAGCCACCCAAACATCACAAAAACATTCAGAAGGGCTCTGAAAGACTCGATTCAGAGTCTGACAGACTGAGCAGTGCTGAGTTCAGTGATGCAATGGGGTGAAGAAATTAAGACTGAAGACAGCAAGGGAGAGATAGCAGCCATCACTTTTTATATAATAGCTTCACAGCTAGAGAAATCACCCACAAACTGGCAGAGCTCAGTATTAAATACCTGCTCAGCGTGAATGTCAGCTCCTTTTTCTTCAAAGAGAAGCCTTGTCACCAGGCCCCCAGAGGATTTCACTAGCCCAGGTTTTGTTTCAGTAATGTGGCCACCTGACTTCCAAACCCAACATGGCTTGTGTTAGGCCAAACCAGAATACAGCTACAGAAGTAACAAGCTGCCAGCATCCATCAGATTCAGAACAAAAGATTTACTTGAGTATATCCCTTGGCTTCCAAGGATTTTGTTCTAACCACCAACTGTTTAATAAAGTGAAATTATTCTTCTCCCTGTGCTAATTAACTCAGGAATTAAATTGCAGTGTTACAGTGTAAATGTAAATCAGGACACCTTTCATACCACGATTACTCTGGGTAGCAATTACAACATCTAGTTTCTCATGATAGCAAACTGTTCACTAGTCCATGCTTTCCACTCTTCAAATGACATCAGGAGCCACTGAGTGATTACGTTCAAGTCCCTAGAAAGATATTGATTCAAAACAGTAGTCATCTTCCCTCTACTTTTACTAGGTCTCTTTATTTGATTAAGGCAAGTCCATTATAAGCAGTGAATTTTAAGCACATATTTTAGGTATATCTGGAAATTCTTATCATTTGTCCTTGAAAATAGAAGATACTCAAAGAAAAGTTGCAATAACTGTCTCTGGAAAAAAAAAAAAAAAGGCAGTTAACGTGGGAGTTGAGAGATTTGAATTCAGACAAAATAAACAAAAACCACCACAAAACCTGAACGTATCACAGCCACTGCAGTTACTAGACAGCATCCAAAGTAGGTGCATGCATCCCCTTGGCTCCCAACTGTACCTATCAAAACCAACCACACTGAATCTCCAGAAAGATCAGGTAATATTGCAACATTTGCTTTCATTAAAGACCACAAAACCGTGGCTTGCTGTGAAACTATATCACTCTTTCAAAGTACTTGGGTACGCACTGCATCTGTCACTACAGCCTAAACAAGTATGTTTTCTTGCACTGCTTAAAGACACTCTAATATTGCTTGGTATAAATTACTCATGGAAGAAATAAAAAAAAGAAATCTCAGGCTCACTGACCCCATCCCTTGCATTCAGTTCCCTAAATTGTCCATCTGTTTTTAATAATTTTCCTTCACATACCCCAAAACACTATAGCATCCTCCATCTTAGATTAGTGTCTTCTGCAAGCTTTCCTCTTGAGAGGTGTTAATGTATGGTGGCAAATCAAACTCAGATGAAATACTAATGATAAACAGTATTTTTTCTTAAGCTGGAAATGAACTTGAGCAGTTACTCTGAAATTTTGCAGAGTTTGGTTTTAACTTCTGTTATACCAGAACAGAAACAAGTGCACTGATACTGTGAGACATTTTGCAATTTAAATGACTGTGACTATGTCTTCAGCATTTAGATTTATAAAAGGCTCTCAGCATTTTTCCCTGTGTTCTTCAACAACAACAACAAAAAAAAAATTAAAAAAATTAGGAACTATATTTTGTACTTTTTATGCTTTCCTATAGAATCTTAAGTTATTTCAGTGGCAGAAATCCTGATGTATTTTGCACATGAGAATGCATTTAGATGTCATTTTATAATTAGAGCTTTTCCCATAATGACTTAATTTTGAAGTTAGAATAATGTGGTACTGAAATACTGTAATCATCTTACCCTTTATTATCTTTATTCAGATTATGAAATTTTTAATGAATAATTACAAGAAAGTTTTGCTTTAGTATACTGTATTGTTGTTTACAATTATTCATCCATTTCCACAATATTCTGCCTAATCTCTCTGCCCACTTTTGTTCTGTAAATGACACATATTTCGGAACTCTTTTTATTCAACTCAATACAATTACAGATTATTATGTTTGCTATTCACAGACACTAAGAGCTGAGTATTGTTACTTAAGCAAAGACACCAGAGCTAAAACTAATACTCAAAGAAGAAGAAGTGGTTAAGAAGCCATAGAAATGGGAAAAGATTGTATGTTTAATACTACTGAAAAATACACAGCTTGGAATCCTGAAGAGGAACAATTCATCCGCTATTAAACACACCAGAAATGAGTGAAATCTTCCACTTAGGGAGAACTGAGTTCCAACGAAAAACAGAGACAGAGTTCAGTTAGTTATTTTGTACCTGCACTCTGTGACAATCATTTATTTCAGTCAATGGGATAACGTCTGGGCAACCTTGGGGACTGCAGCATTATTACTAGCTTTTCCTAATAGATTTCAGAGGTATGTCATTTATTAAAACATACTAAGAGCTTAAACAAGAACTTTATAAAAGAAAACAATAAGAACTAAACTTATCAGAATAAATAAAATTGTTTAAATCAATCAAAAAATCAACAAGTGACATTACACCAGTGAGTACAAGTTTCTGGCAATAGAAAATTACTTATTGAACAGCTTTTTGTTGAATTCTCCTGCCTTGTTTTAAAATGCTTCATCTGAGCCCTATCTGCACCCTGTGCAATTAGAAAGCATTTCTTGCTTTTCTGACTTCTAAATTAGTAGGTAGAGAATGTTCTGTGATATAACAGGTTTAGCCTTCCCCAATTATAGCTGTATGCAAGAAGTACAGCCAGACTTTACAGATGCCATACATAAAACACAAAAAAACCCACCATAAAATGTTTTATTTGTCAGATTTTCATTAAAAAAAAAAAAGAAAAAAGAAACAAAAAAGGAAATTTCAGCTGCTTTCAGCATTACTTCTCTACAATGACATTAGCATCTGATACAACCAACTGAACTCAAGCAATTAGTGTAAGATAAACATATTACTCACATACTGTTGAAGAGCTCTCGGTATGTTTCGTCACCTTTACCTTCCGACATCAGGCTGTCCAGTTTATCAATCAGTTTTGCTTCCACCTGTAACATATAAGTGTGATGTAAACTGCTTCTTTTTCCTTTAATGAGATCAGGTAAAATTCAGGGAATATTTGTTTTTATGTAAGGGACCTTGCTAAATGCATATCTTAAAATTATGGGTCAATCACATAAATCTGATAATAAGTCACTTCATCTCTTTGAAGCTGTTATCATTCCCAAGGTTTGTGGGCTTTTCTTTTTTTTGGTGTGGGTTTTCTTTTTTTTTCTTTTTGAGGGAGGGAGCTAATTTAAAGTGAGCAACGTGACTTTAAAACTACAGGCTGAGTAGCATTTGCTGCTGCTAAGGCAGCTATCTATTTATGGAGTCAGACAAAAAGCACACAGCCCAAATAAATTGCCTGAATTCTCAATGCAGGGCTGTAAGCATAAGCCATTTTCTTAGACTTCAGTAAAAATATCACCTTTTCTGACCTGCACCCCACTCTTTATAAATTAATTTTTATAAATGTCTATACTGTTCAGAACACCTGGGGGCTCAGACTTACTTTCCCAGCCTTCCTTACCTGCCAGAGTTATTTGGTTAGAAATCCAATTTGCTGGATTTACGTATTAGCTATCAAAGAAACTTACAGAACATATCTGGTTGCTAATGACTCCTTCAATGCATATTTTAAAGTATACTGATTATAAAAAATAGGGAGGCGAGGCTACACTGTGCGTTAATATTTCAAACCTTTTTAGCAGTAATATATTAGCAACCACAAATCTAGGGGAGAAACCAAGCCGTTGTCAAGACATTTTATTAGAGAATAAATCTATTACAATTTACATTTAAACCCAAGCTGAAAACACAGAGAAGCAGAACAAGTGGATTTTTTTCCTTCTAATTTCTCGTTAACATTTCCATGGTGATTTTTAACAAAAAAGTTTACATATTGATAGTGAAAAGCTACCTACTTACATCACATGCACTGCTCCGTTCTTAATCATTTGTTTTGTGTTTCGGATACAGCTCCCACCGTTAGCGTTATGATTGCCTGGGAGTAATTCAAATACTTCTGCTTTCCTTCATTTGAAGCAGCAGGAAGGAGGGCACTGAGAAATGGTTTGAGGCAGTCTGAAAGAAGTGAGTGGGAGCTGCGGGAGCAGATGGCACACTTGGTCGTTCCTTCCTACCCCGTTAAGAAGGTGTTTGAGCAGCAAGAATACTTGGATCCTTGCAGAAGAACATTCCTTAGAAAAACCATCTGATCATTTTTCATAATAACCGGAAGGGAAGCTTGTGGAATCCTGTCTAACCAGTAGTCTGTACTGCTGTAAAGCAGAGCTGAAAAACCACGACAGCAAAATCTGCCTTGTTGAAGACAACTCATGTTTTATTCTTCACTTCAACAGGCCATGCATTTCATCCCTCAACTCACATTACTGGCATGACAGCATTAATTGGAGAATCTCCACAGAATGAAAAGGGAAAACTCTGGTAGTTCCTCCCCAACAGGCAGAATGTTGTGGCTAGCTTCTCCACCCCAAACCACTGATGGGGTGGAGATGGCTGGGACCAGCACTCTCTGAAGTGCTTGAATTTCCATCCTGTTTTATAAACAGTTTCACATACAGTACCTGTTTAAAGTTGCCACTTCGCCTTTGCTCCCAGTCCATCATGTCATGGAAAATGGGAATCATTACATTCCTCAGGTCTGGCTGAGGGATCAAGGTCACTTCCAGGAAGGGGCCAATCAATGCTGGAATAAAGTGAAGCTTGTGTTCCCCTAAAATGAAAATTAACATGAACTCAAATGTGAATTGGATGCCCTGTGAACTATCAAGCAATCCAAATGCTATCTGAAGTATTAAAATATAGATCTCTAAATGTCAACAGGTATTTTTTATCCCATGTTCATCACAGCACAGGCCATTTCTTAAGCCCAAAAAGTGCAGAGAAAAGATGTAGACAATAAAAGAATATAAGGCAAACATAATTTATCACATTTTTTTAATGCAGTACTGAGTTCAGAAGTGACAGTGGCTTATTTGTATCCTAAATTAGTTTTCCAGAAAGAGAATAAAGAGAGACAAAGCCCTCTCTGAGCATTTCATTTTTTTTTCAAAGGAATGGTCTGGTTTCTAAGTTCTACACTCTTGTGTTTACAAAATGGTTAACTGTCTGATAATACACATTCATCAAAAAGAGGTGAGTACTTTAATTTTTTTCTATCTTTAGTTTCATGAGTACAGAAATGGAAGTACATGTTTTGACTATAGGAAAGGAAAGATGTGACTCAGCTGTTCTCAAAACAACTTGCTTTAAAATCAGTACTAGAACACCTTCCATTAACTCACCATATTCTACTTAGCAGAAACTATAAAACTAAGTTCTTGTCAGGAAAGCTAGAAATGGCATACAGTGAAGACTGACCATTTAGCATGAGACTTTCAGAATAGGGGGTTTAGAATCATGGTGCACTGACTTTCCAGGCTGGGAATTCATTTCCATCTCAGCATACCTTTGGATATTTCAGTGGGCAGGAACCCCTACCTGCTGCTGTGTTTTGTGTTTGTGCAAAGGAAATCCTGAATTCCCTCAGCTGGAAACATCCTGGGATGCATATTCATATGAAAGCAAGGTGACTGTACAAGGATCAAGGCTTATGGTGATTTTTACTGCTCAGAGAACTGTAAAATTCTGACCAGCACAATACCAGTTATATGAAATATCCTGACTGCGGTATTTAATTGGACACATTACCAGATGAAGTCTATCTCATACCCACAGAACTCACCCCTATTGAAAGGTATCATGCTTCTCTCTTTGCTTGCATACTGGCTTTCCATTCAGCATAAAACAACATGAGCAGGAAGATGAATGCACACTAAGGTCTTATACTAGCATCAAGGATGGAGGTGGGATCCAGAAGTGGATCCCTGATATACCAGTTTAGAAATACCCATCATTTACCCAAATCATTTAGAGGGATGCCCTAGAGTGAGGAAGCAATACTAAATACTGTGAACAAGTAAAATATGCAACAGAACAAATGTTAACAATATATTAATATGCAAATATTACTTATTTTGAACAGGATGATCAGAAAGACCAAGTTTTTTATAACCACGTCTTGCTGGGGAAAAGATTTACAGAATCAAGATAACAGTATCTTAGTAACCACCAATGGTTTTCATATCTTTAATGAGCCCTATAATGACATGAACTATTGAATAATTAAAATATAAAGATGACAAATGTAGTGTCCAAATCTTCTACTCAATTTTTATTTTCTTCCCAAACACCATTTATTCTATTTTCTTTTTTCTGAGGCTCACACTTTCAAACAGTTTGCACAATTATTGCTTATAAATATAAATATGTTCCTTAGTTTACATCCAGGCATATATCTTTCTTGTGTTGTCCAATGTGTCATCTATACATCAGTCACTGATTTGTTTATGTCTTTATATATTAGTTGAACTAGAACTTAGGGGAAGATTTGATGCAAATCCAGCATCTCAAGAGAGCTTCAGAATTAAGATATATGTCTGTTCCTTAAACTGTCTGGCAACAGAACTAGAATTGTGAGCATAAGTCTATTTCCAGACATCATAATTCTGCCCAAAAAAGCAGTACTTTCTTTTCTAATTTTCTCTGAAGGTATTCTTTCAGTTCTCTTTGAAGAAATAGTGACAGGTAAGATATAGTAGCGAGACTTAGAAAGCTGAAGTTAGCTATAAATAGGGGAATTACATATGACTAGTGTTTTCCTAAACTTGAATCAAGACTTCACGTGAACGTAAATATCAACTCCTCTATCACTTGGCAAGTGTATTTAATAGGTGAAGGAATAATAATTGTTTTTCATTTTATGAGTTATTGATGATGTGTTTAATTACTTGCCTAAATTTTGCCACATGCTGAAGATTTCACATCCCATTGTTACCCGCATGTCACCGTATCTGCAATGTATTAAAAAATAAAACAAAACAGTGAAAGCTCATTTAAGAAAATCAAGTTCATATACCATTCTGTGACATTGTTAAGTGAAATGTCTTATGTGTGGTCCATAAAATACTACTTTAAAAGTGATTATTTCTTCCAAGTTTCTGCTCTTTCCATTGTACTCAGCTAAAACTGGATTCCTAAACCTAGATTTGCAGTATTGTCAAAAGTATAGGTTCTTTCTAAATGCTGTAACAGCACTAATGCAGCTGTGAAGCAAAAGTTATTTTTTTCAGTATATGAGAACAAATAGCTTTGCCCTAGCTTAAAGAAATACAACTAATTCACACAGGCAATAGTGCAGTGTCTGGCAGAAACACCTGTCTAGCACAAATCAACTCATGTATGGACTGGAAACTAATGTTGCCACTACTACAATATGGCCATTTTGTACCCAATATCTAAACCAATTTGGGCACTTCTAGGAAGGCTGCTCTTGGCTCTGAAGACCTACACAAACTGTCATCCTAGTCAGTGGAAATACTGCTACCATTACCTTTTCGGTAGGCCTTTTCTCAACTTCCCATGCCTTGCATTTTGTGAAGTGTTTGATCTATTACAGTTTTTTAGAAGCTGACAGCAGTACTTACTTTTCTAAAACCTTCTTCTTCTTGGAAGGTGTGAACATCTCCAGTTGCAGACATAACTGGTTTATAAAAATGACAGCAAGAAAAAAGTAGGAATCCCAAATCTGCAATAAGCATATGGCATTGGGTTATTTCATTTTCTCAGTACCACTATTTTATGACCACTCAAGATGCTCATTTCCAAATCCCATCACTTGTTTCAGTCTCAACTAATAAATTACTCAAACTGTTTTTGACTAAATTTCTTTGCATCCAAATATACTTTTTGCCAACCCCAAAATGTTCGGCAGGAATACATCTACTTTACATATTCTATATCTCTTAAGTGTAAAGATTTCAGAGTTGCAGATTATTTTTTTCATCCCTCCAAATGAGAAAACCTTACCCTCTAAATCTGGAGACACTTTTGGTATATTTAAATAGAAGACTACAAAAAGTTAAGTCCAAAACCAAAAAAATTCTGACAATTATCTCAAAAGCTATCACATAACAGAACTGTCACTCTCTGGCTTGTCCTACTTCATATTACTTGCAAGCCTCGCTTGCTGCAGCCTTCACTGGCCAAAACAGGAGTCAGGTTTTGTAACATATTGCAAATACACAGATGTTTTGTGCACATGCTTCATGGAACAGATGCTGAGTTTTCGACTGTGAAGATTTAAAGACAAATTTAAAATACCTTAAAATATTAATTATTATAACTCATTTATAGATTCTCCATGGTAGGAGAAAGAAAGAAAGAAAGAAGTGTAGGGGGAGCCCTGTTCCAGACACCGAAGTTCAGTATTTAAGAAGTCACGGTATTTAAGGAAAAATCTCCGAGCACTTGATATTGTTGATTTATTATATGTTCTAGCTGTTTAGATGCTGGAGCTAAGTTCAATAACAAACAGCCAAGCCACAGAATGATGCAGCAGCTGTTACATCTATCGTATGTTAGAGACATTTAGCCTACCTTGTAATCAAAGTTTTCATTTAAGAAGTTTTTACGAAGAGCATCTGAAAGGTACAAGACTGTAGTAATGATCACACTGGGAAGAAAAGAATGAAAAATACAGTAGTTTTCATTGAGTGGGAAATCATTTTTAATACTCAGAGCCAGACAATATTCCAATCAAGAAATAGATGTAGCATATACAGTGGCATTAAATAATACATTTTAAGCATACACAAACGTCTGACTGCTAACGGCATGTACTGACAGAAGGCATACACAAAGAAAAAAAAAATCACAAAAAAATAGGTGCAATGTAAGAATGCGTGCCGAAAGCAGATGTTCTGTGTAGAAGAATAACTTATCAGACAAACCATAAATTTTGTTCTACAAATAATGCCGATATCAGATTTTATATACACTTTGTCCTACTAGCACTAATATATACAGCTGGGCAATTTGCTTTCAGCTTTCTAGGTATTGATAATGCATATGCATAAATTATAAATATAAAATATCTACCAATTAACAATATACAATATTGACAGCCCTATGAACAAAGAATCTTTTTAATGACAACAGATAAATGCAAAAGTGCACAGTTTCTGTGAGAACAAGCTAACTCTAAAGATCTCAATTATGTATATGGCAAACACTGCCCTACATTGACAGCTGCCTGAATAATATTAATCTGTCTTAGATAAATATGTATGACCAAAATCCTTTCACAGTGGTTGGCACCTGAGGTCAATGACAGCCCTGTGCATTGCGGCAACCAAGTTTGGTAACCTACAGAAACAGAATGTCCTTAAAGATTATTTAAATACAATTCATTTCAATGATTTAACCCTTCAGCTAACCTCTGCAGTGCTCATGCCTATCAACACATTAGTCAAACCTACAGAAAAAAGAAAATCTACACAAACAAACTGTTTTTGAAAGAAGTCAGTAGTGGATGCTTATGGGGGAGGAAAAAAGATAAACATAGAATGTTCTTTTCGCTGTCACACTTATTTATTTTTACAACAATCAACTGTTTAAAGACCTTCTGAGAAAAAAAGATGTATCTACGCATTTCACAGCATTGCCATCTATCTATTATTGACACATCTAGTACTTCTTTGACTGTTGTTCTTGACCTGTATGCTGTTACAGCGCTAAAATTTGTTTCCCTTTCCATACTTTGGACTTCATCTTTTACTATTTTTGCAAGGCATTCAAGATAAAATATATTTTATTAAATATAATAAAAGCAATATATATTTTAAGGGCACAAAACTTTTCATCTTCACAACACTGAAGGATTATACATTAACCAACCCACCTAGAAGATAAATTGTATTTTTATTCTGTCACTTTTGACAGATTTCAAGTTCAAAAATACAAGATGGCTATGTATCATTTAGTTTATTACTAGTTCAAATGTTTGCTTCCATTTCTCTGCTTTTAAAACGAAAATAAGTCCCTGCCAAACTTTACCTTTTGGCTTCATGTGTCTGTACACCTGTAACAGCCAAGCCTCAAGCCTGAAACTGCTTTGAGAACACTGCCTGAGTCTCAATTTTCATTCTTTCCTACTTCCATTGCTCTAACATTATTTTCATACAGATTATTGTCTCAACAATTAGAGCGTAGCTTTTTCATCCAAGCAGCATTCCATGTTTAGCACTCATCTGTATAGTTTACCCCACCGTTCCATCAACAGGGAGTTACGGTGTCTGTAAATAACTCCCTGTTGCAGCACGGAAGACAAAGTGAAACGTTAACAAACTGCAATATATGCAAAGCTAAAAATCAAGGAAAGGATAAGAAAAGAGAGTCCTGACATTCTTCTTATTGTGCATGATTTAATTTACAGCCCATATGTTTCACAAAATGGAAATAGTTTGCATATTTCAGGAAGATGTTCTGATAGAAAAGGTCAGTTCATCAGAACTATGGCTATTAAAGTTTCAACCTAAGTCCAAAGTAATAAACCCCTGAAAAATTGTATGCCAGAGAAAATTTGAAATCTCAAGAACTGTAATCATATTGCCAAGTTTACATTACATAGTTCTATTTATGTCTGACACAATTCCTTTCTTGCCACATTCCTTCCATGGTAGGTGAAACTAAAGAGAAGGATCTGCTTCAGTTCTTAGGAGAGGAAAATTAGACTAGAAATCTTAAATGCAATTTTTAGAAGATTTTTTTCAGAATTTTTCAGAGGTAATACAATAACTGCAATGCAAGTTTTTCTTGCTATAGGGAACATAGCTCAGTTTTGATTTATTGGGTAAGCCAAAGATATGATCGGGATTAGCTCATAAAATGTGGGTCTGTAGAGTGAGAGTGCATATGTTGTAGATAAAAAAATTCAGAACTGAACTTAGAAAAATGAAGCCATTGTCTTTGACCCACAGACTGTTATTCTGAATCCACAAGGGAAATCAGGTAGGACAGAAAACATTGAAGGTTTTCTTCATAATGTAGGTTCTATAAAAAAAGCAAAAATGCATCAAGCAGAGACAGCAGCCAGAGGACAGATGGACGGCTTCCTGATCCAGTACAATATTCACATTCCAAGTTACTTCCCAGCCAACGATTTCAAAACAACAACATTTATTTAAAATCCATTTGAGTATCAAACTAGAAAACATCGAGTCTGTGACAAGACTTGCTTTTCTTCCTCTTACCACCTGCCACAGATTTGTTCAGAACCACTGTTTTACGGGAGAAATACTGTTTTAGAGGAGAAAAAACCTCTGCTTTTAGGTACTAAATTGTTCTGGGTTCATACACAGAATGCTAACACAAGGTTCAGGCAGGGCATTTTTGAGAGAGTGGATTTTTCATCAAATTTTCACAGCAAACCCTTCTGCAATACTCCGAAAAATCCAGAGCAGCCCCCAATAGCTCAACACTTGGTTTGCTGTCTGGAATTTGCTCTGATAACCTGGCTTTTGCCTGGGCACCCAATGATAGATAATGAAAACTTTCTTTTTCCATTCTGATATGGGACAAACATGTAGCATTAGCTTCTCATTTCATCCTTTGATATTTCATAGTAAAATCTTCCCAAGTACACAGGTGCTTCAACAGAAAATAAGTTTCTTTCATATTTCATAAATAAATGAAATAAACCTAGAGTCACTGTGCATATTTATGTATGTACAAATATAAACTTACTCATACCTATGCTTTTTGTCACAGAGTGAATGTCAGGTTCAGTTGTTAGCACCATTTTGTATTACATAAAAGCAAGACCGTTGCTAGCAACACTGCATATTACATAAAAGCAAGAATTTTTGTTCATTGTAGGAGTCTCAGACTCCCACACCATGGAAGCTAATAGAGATTCTTCAAAGCAGCCATAATGATGAAACCAATGCTAATTTGATGTCTTCCTTTATTGTATATTCCATTTGAGCTACTTAAAAAAAAATAATAACGTGTTTCAGTCATTACTGAACTAGATAACCAAAAGGATTCTCTGTTTAAAGTCCCTATGTCAAACTGTCAGATATATTTGGAATTTTAGTATAAGCAACACACTACAGCAAATCTGACTTTACAGATCAATTATTTAACTATAAATAATAATATTAATACATCCATGTTGTATTTTCATAAAATTCAAATTGCAAATTGTATTATCTAGCATCTCTACCATTGGAGTAAATGCTGAAAGGATATACCTATTTAATCATACAGAGATCAAAATTAAAGGTGTTTGCATACTGAAAGCAGTAGAAAATTAGTTCATTGTTCAATAATACATAGGCACAGTATGTTATAAATATCAAATCTTTACTAAGCAAGTAATAGAAATCCACTTTGCTCTCCAACAGCCTCCTCAATTTTTAATGGAACATGACATACCTGGAGTTCAGCTCAGTCTGTTAAATGCTCTCAAAAGATATCACTCAATTGATTCTTTTCCTAACCTTAGGGTAACCTAAGCAAGTGATCATTACAGTGACTTCCAGTTGAGAGAGACATTATGAAGATGTTATCCAGAAGATTCAATTTCAGTCTGGCATATTTTATTATGGAATTTGGATGCCGCTCTGGCGCTAGGCAACTGATTCAGACATCTTCCTATATTATGTGCTGCTCATCTGCAGTTACAAAGAGCAGCTTTGCTTAGAAGGCCAGCAAACTGGCTTATTATCTAGTTGATGTGGAAAGTAAGTCCATCCCTACAACAAAAGATATATTTCATCATGCAGTAGTAACAACCATATTAGAAATATTAGAAAACCATAAGTAATTATTTTGCTTTGCTGAACGTATGCTCATTAGCTCACTACAAATACTACACGGTTATGCACTCTTAAACAGAGTTGATTTCTGTCTCATTGCTCAACTGCTAGAAGCTAATAAACATTAAGGATTTTTTTGCACGTTCTTCTCCTTCCATCCCAGAACACAATTAAAAAAAGATTTATTTCTCTGCTTTAGTACTAAGTTGGCCTTTTTAAATGCTACTTTATTTTTCAAATTTTGGAAGTCACTTGGTAGCTTTGTAATGCTAGCCATTAATATTTTTTTTGTGTTGGGTATGTGGACATTCAGAATTAGAGTGTGTGTATGCATCAATGAGAACTACGTTCATTTCTGCATAGTTACAGATTTGTCTTCATGAACTCAAAGTATCTTCTGGGATTTTTTTTTTTATCCTAGATAGCATCCAAGTATCAGATACTACATAATAACTGAAAACACTGCAATAAGAAAGAAAAAATCTAGAAGCCATGACGCAGCAATATTTTTATATATAGACATTATATATCGAAATAATTATAGCATTTTAAGACCTAAAAATCTTTCAGGTAATTGAAGTTCAGCATATATAAATAAGGGGAGGGGGGCGGGGGGGGAAGCTTATTACCTGATTTTATCCTTGCTAGGACTTAGACAAGCTAAACCTCTCTTCCTGTAAATACTAGTCAGTTTGAATTTTCATATCACCCTTGGGACAGAGGAGAGAAAAGACAGTGCTGTTGGTGATGTGACTGCAGTGATGAGTGAGGCTCCCAAGACACACACTGCCTTCAGATTAGCTACCGTTTCTCAGGCTGAAGCCCAGACAGCCGAGAAGGAGGTCATCTGACACATCAAACGTTTAAAACGTCGTTTCATTCCCAGGAAGAAAGAGTTAGAAAAGATCCAGACTGTCAATGGATTACTTGATTACACTCTTAAAAAGATTAGCTAGACCTTCTAGTTTTTCCTTTTAGACATGAGTGGAGGAGCAAGGAGTTCAAGGAGTTTTGCCTTCAATTCTGAAGAGTATCAGATCATTGGAAGTGCTCTAGCTCATCAAGTGAAGCTCGGGGAGAATGGCTCACAGCCGCTTCTGTCTTCAGTGCAGGCAGTGCCCTAATTTCTTATTCTGCCTCTAAGCTCTTCCCTTTGCATTTAAAGGTTTGGGGTTGGGAGAATTCTAGCCAAGCTGGTACTTTGGGGCTCTGTGCTTTTGAACACCTCAGGGAAGCTGAAGGTTGGCAGCCACTGCAATGGTGGGGGGACACAAGTAAAAGGAGGAAGCTCCTGTTCAGAAACAGCTCCAGAAAAACTACTGCTCTGCAGCTGAGGAGAGAATAGATGTGAATTTTCCCTTCTGCTGCCTCAAAAAGGAAAAGAAACTTAGCTATAGATATGTAACATAGGAATGATGAGTCTTCAGTTCACACCATGCTTTTAAGTACACCTGGTCACCCCCCTGTTTCATAGCAAAGCATCATCTTCCCCACAAAGGAACAAATACCTAGCAAAGCAATTACTGAATGCTGAATTGGTAAAGATGTGTTTACACTGCATTTCTGACAGTAATGCTTATGCAATTCTGTGTTTAGGGGTTCAGTTTGCCAATCTGATTGGCTTCTCACCGCCAGTTTCCACCAGCAGCTACTGTCAACTTATGTCAATCTTCTTTGCCTGACAGAACTGGACATAGAGTAACCTCCTAGAAGGTCAGAAACAACGTGACATGGATTAATAAAAGGAGATGTGTGATGTTCAATAAAATACCGGTGCAAGTAAACATTCCTTTTGCAGAATTTAGTATCACCATCTTTAGCATATCTAAACACCACCAGCCTGAGAAACATGTGCCAAGGTCATTGCTAAATCTTAGTTTTGTACATGTCAGCTGTTGCAAAGCCATCTGCCAAGCCAGCTGTTTCTGGAATATATAACAATTTCTTAGATTATGTATGTAGTCTAAAGTTCCTATTTTATTTTCCACTCTTTCCTGTGTTTCTCAATTTATCTCTTAAGGACAAATATCAGATACAGGCTGGTATCAGCCATATTTTCTTTATTATGATACACAGAAACAAATCATATCCATTCTTTAATTACTAACAATTTATTTTGCTGTAATTCAACCTTGGCAAGTTTACTAACACAAACTGAGGTAATAAAAATGAGCAAAAAATATTATTTTGTTCAAGTTATGACAAAGTTGGAATAAATACTGTGATGCTTGTGTCTACACACATGCACACACAACAAATATATAGCATGAACACAAGTTGTACCAAATTTATTCATAACAATAACATTGTTACTAGTAGTCTGTACAGCACCATGAATTTAGGTTGTCCTTAAAGGTGACGAGCAAATCACAGACTAAAAGCCAATTTCCTTCAGGCACTGCAATATGTATCATGAAACTTTAAGTCAATCCTAAATTCTGGATTTCTAGGTCTGCCCAACACAACCCCCCTCCCTCTGCTGACACTGGTGTTTGTCTAACTGTGTTGACTGTTCAGCTGACTTACCCGTTCAAAAGCCAAGCCTACAAAAAGGATTTTAGACTTCTCAGAAATGCTGGGAACCTGATTCTGTAAAAATAAGGCTGGAGCAGAGAAAGAATAGCTCAAAGACAGGTTAAATATCACAGTAATGCTTAGAGCCCTACATTACTGTTGCCTGTGCTGTACCTCATTTCCTGATTTGTGATTTTTAATTTGTGCTTTTTCTGGCAAGCACTAAATTAATAAACACACAAAAACATCAGTAATGATATTACAGCAGATAATTTCTCCTTGAGAGCAAACAGATCTTTACCAATTCAGCTTTTCAACAAACAGATTTGAAATGAAGTTCTGTTCAAACTTGTCATTCCCTGCTTGGAAAACAAAGCTGCTGATGCTTAGCATCTTCATTCTGTAAAAGTGTTTCTGAGTTTCCACTTATATGTGCTTACTGTAATTCAGAAGAGAAAGAGGTACAGATTCTTTTATGAACTTGTTGTGTAAAATAAATCCAGAGATTTAAATTTCAAATTCAAAAATTAAAAACAGCAGCCAGCATTATAACAGGTATTTTGCATTTTTATTACATACATCATATAACTTTATTTATTTATACCATGATCTTTGCATACTACCCATATTTTTTATGAACACTGAAAATGCCTTACTTGTTTGCAACCAAACGCATCACTGTCCAGTCTTTGGGAAACATCTCTGGTCGTATTAGTATCCGAAATACAGTGAAAATCTGCAGCAGGAAATCCTTTGGAAGGAAAAGAAGCAGTCATATATCTTTGCTGCTTTGTAAAGAGAGGCAAGCTTTAAAAATATTTTAATTGGAGACAAAAAAAATCACTACAGAAATCACAGAATTGCATTTGTTTTCAACATAGATACACCTCAACATTTTTTCCAATTTTTGATTCTGCAAGAAAGCTTCAAATAGTGATTTAATTCATTTTTCTTAAAAGGAGGAAAATAATTTAATGTGTCATTGGATTGACAGCAATGCATAAGAGAAATGTCAAAGATGCATTTGGTTTCCACCCATACACTTCCACAAATGCGATCCCGAGAACAATTTGCAAATCAAAAAAGCACTTTACAAACACTACATAGTTCTGAATATCTCCTTAACTGTGCCAGGTTTTCATCACTTTCAAGATTTATTCTAAAAGTGGCATTATTTGGTGGGAAAGAGAGAGAGCATAAGGACAATTTTATCATTGGGTTTGCAAAGACCAGTGAATTCAATAGTGATGCTGAGGTCCCTAAACTGTTATCACAGCTGTCTGGCTGAATGCAGGTCACTTAACCATTGTCTCATTTGCTGAATCTATAAAAATAGTGAACACGTGAACTATTTTGAATACAGAAAGCACTGTTTAAGAGCTTTTAGCATTATCATCTCCCTATGTCATCTAACTCACTAATAAAGTACTAAATTTAACTATTTCTCTCAACGCACAGGTTTTCAGATTTTCTTTTCACAAATAAAACTACTGACAAGGGTAATAGTTCTAATGGCCCATCTTGATTGCATGTAGCACTGCCAGTATTTTTTAGTTAGCAAAATGGAGCTTTTGACATCATGAAGAACAAGAGGCAAGTGATAACAAACACCTAACAGAATTGATGTAATACCTGATCTTGAAAGGTCTTGTATTGATTCTGATCACACTACTTGTAGAGAGTTAGGTCGAAATGCAGATGAGATAAACATAAAACCAAAGGATACTAAATAATTTTGAATATTGTCAAGTACATTTACCAAAGTGTAGATGATGGGCATTGCACAACAGATGTCTTTCATTAGAGAATCACTGTAAAGGGGGATGAATGCAGGCGCTGGAAAAGCAGCTGAGATCCCTGCACCCACCCACCAGAGAAGATTACATAAAAGAGACAACCTGTTTTCTGAGCAAGATGCCAAAAATTCTCTATATTAAAGAGTATAAACGATACCCATTGCAGATAACACAGCATTTGAATGCAGGTGATCAGTTTTACAGATAAACAAGTAACTCTAAGGGCAACACATCTATTCCAGACTGCTTTCCTATAGCTTTGGACCTTATAGTTAAGTTTGAACGTTTCTACCTGCTTCGTTTTTCTTTAGAGGTTCTGTAATCCCAACAATGCAACAATGATTCGAATGCTGCTGTATGTCACCTCACAATAGTGTCTCAAATTCTTCCATATCCCAGTTTTATCCCATCTGTTTTCTAGACAATTCAAGTTGCTGTTGTTAGGGATGCTGAACTGAAGAGACCAAACAGCTACTGGAAAACCAAGAAATGGATTAAGGGCTTAAAACCCAAGGGCTTCATGAGGTGTAAACTTGGAGACACACAGGCCACTGCCAAAGCCTGCTGAAGTTCATCAGCTTGTTCAAAAATCATTAAGAAACAAATGACAGGCAGAGGGGAAGATCATATATATTTCATTTCTTTAGAATAAGTCTTTTATTTTAGAATAAGTCTTATTTAGAATAAGTCTTTTATTCCAAGCAAGCTTTAAAATAAAGCAAATGTAGAGACTAGCATAAAATTTTGAATCATTAACACCAGGCTAATTATTTCTAAATTTAACAGAAAAAATAGAAAATTGTGTCATCAATTTAGTGATAAGTGATGTTAAAACATATGTTAAATGTTATATGTTAAAACATATAAGCCAAATGCAGTATAACTCAAAGCTGAAATACAACCAAAAGAAACATAACTCATAAAAACTTCAGATAAACTTGCCAGTTTTAAGATTTTCAAGATATGACTATTAAGCTTCTATTAGCATTAGAATCTGTAATTAATCTGTAGCAAACTTTTTCCCCCCCAGGATTCAGTTTTCAGTAATACAGTTCCCTACAAATCCACCGTATGCATGAAAATAACCAATGGGTAAAACACCAGTTGGCTTTGCCATTGATGTGCTGGGATTGTTCATGTGTCACCACTGCTCATTGATATTCAACACCAGTGCTCACTCCCAAGGGACACATCTCCATCTAGCCCTTCCACAGAACATTTTGATCTCCTTTACAACACCTGGCATTTTGCATGATGCAATTGCTCATTTTTGCTTCAAGGTCCAAACATCTCAAGGCATTACTATGAAGTACTGTTCATGGAAGATCAGTTTTGTGACTGTATGAAATGTGTCTTTTGCACTGAACTATTATCTTTCACAGTTGTTATCTGCTCTACTGAATACATCATAGCGATTTAGTAACAGATTTTAACATTTAAAAACCATTTTTGTCAGCCGTGTAAGTGAACCAACATTTGGTTTGTTGAGTACAGATATAATTAATTTCTTATATGATTTCTATCTTAAGAGATAGCAAGAGAGTAATTTTGTCCTTTTACATACTCTAAATATCATCTCTTAATATTCCTACCTAGTGTACATAAGCTCTAGTACTATTTTACACCAATTAATAATATCACAATATCACAATTCAGTTTCCTTTAGCACCAATATTCGCTTCACGAAAGTATGAAACTGTGGTTAAGTGAGAAGCATGCCTTCTGAAACACTGAAAACCATCTATTCATTTAATAAAAAACTGCCTTGGGCTTTCTTTCATGTTTCCCTCTATGCATGTAAAATCCTCTGTGAAGCAGGTCATACTCTTCACCGGATCCCTCAGTGTGTATTCTATATTAACATTTTAGTTTGGGTCAACAATCCACTTTGAAGCTAATTGCTTGATCACCCATTGCTTTGGCTCACACTGCAGAGTTATCAAGCTACTTGTTATCAAGTTATTTGCAGAGCATCCTAGAGCTTTTTTGCAGCATGCCAAGGTGCCCACAATACAGGATGATTTGCCAATGAGTTGTCTCTGCCCAGACAACTCATCCGCCCATCCAGCCAACTCCTTTCCCTGATCCTCTTTCCTTCACTGCTTCCTTAATCTACATCAGAAGGCAAACAAACATTTGTTTTAGAGCAATCCCTCTGCCCCAGCACTTGTCCTTTCAGATATCCCAGCATAGCAGGGGAAGGATGGTGGCTAGCACTGAGCTTCTCCACCAGAGACATTCCTCCTGCCTACAGACCTCACATGGCCCGTATCCCAGGGGTCAGAGAAGAAGGGAACAGTGGAATAAATTGTACTTGGTGGTAGGGTTCAGCACCTGCCTTCCCTTGCTCAGGGTCCTTCAGATGGAAAAGAGGATTCAGAGAGCTAGTAAGGTTTACACCCATCCTGATGAAACATTATCTGTTACTCCAGCAGATCTCTCCCCTTTATGTAGGGTACATCCCAATGGATAAAAACTAGGCCTTGTAGCAAGTGCTTATCTGTTTGTTTTGTCTTCTTTTAATTTTTTAATTAAAACCCCTACACATATCAGCCAAAACCACCTTGCTGAGGCCAAAGCTGCATTGTGCTAGCACATAATGTTTTTCTCATTCACTTTTCCACTTCTCCTACTTATAATTTCCACTGTTACCTTTTCTCATAAATTATATCTTTTTTTGCAGTAGCAAATATCCACCTACAAGTGTGCCTCTTTTCTACAAATTGCTATAAAATATATTTACTAGAAGAAGATGGCATTTTGTGGTAAGCAAAAGGAGCATATCTTTAAAATAAAATTGCAAGATGAAAGGAAGCATTTAAAATTACTGCCTCATTAAATTCAATGTTTCAAAAAGTGAGTGAAGTATAGTCTCTGGTGCTACCACTCAGCCATGAGCCCGCTGTCATATCCTTTTTACTTCATTTGCATGTTTACAAATATAAAAAGCTTTTTCTACCTTCCACTTTGTGCAGAAAAAAAAAATACTTTCTTAAAGAACTAGCTAAAATAAAAAGTCACCATGTCAATTACTTAAAGTAAATATATTTACAAAATAGAGGAAATATTTCCATAACCAGCCACTTGTTTAAAGCATCTCTCAGATCCACATCATAAAAATGCATAGATATCATTCCTTCAAAGGCTTCATTTTGCTATACTGTGATTAACAACCTGAAAACAGCCTATAATACTTTTCGTATAGACTTAAAAATATACAATAAGAACTGCAAGAATATTTCGATAGAATGAATGACAACCTTCACTCCCTATTTACAAGTACTTGCATAAGTGAATTTTTGTTTTGAGAAGCAGTTTGGTGGAGGTGTTTTTTTAATACTATCACAAATGCTGTCCAAACTTGGAGTCCTGCAAGCACATGACATAATTGCCTTGAGAAGTAGTCCAGAATAAAGAATTAATACCTTGTGATATCAGTGCCTAATCATTCAGTATAGGTGGTTAATTATAAATAAAGGCAGGCAAAGCAAAAAAGCATAGCAGATAGCAATTCAAAGGCCTGGATTACAGTCAGATAGGTCCCCTGGACACCATGCATAAACCATATTACAAGTATAAATCTTAAGGAAGACCAAATCAATGTTGACATCACTGACCAGAGGGCAAAAGGGGGATAAAAAAATACAGCAAGCTGATGGTAGTTACCACTGAAGCTTAAATCCCAAAAGACATACTAGCCACAAGATTAATTATGGCTACTAGTTCAATCTCTCAAAACAACTCACACCAAAAAACCAAAGATATTCACACCTTCTGAATTATCATTTACTCAAACTGATGTCATTTCCTAAGAAGCACATCTTAAAGCAGTGTAAAATATCAAGGAAGTTCCACACTTGGCAAACAAAGCAGAAAAATACAGAGGTAAGTGGCAAGATGGTTTAGATAGCTTAAGTCATAGACAATCAGTTATGATTAACAGCAGTGTCAGCCTCACACACCAGCTCTCATCTTCCCCTCCTGCTCTCAGTTATATGCATTTCAGTGATACTTGATATTTCCAAGTGAGGGGAAAAACCCAGTATCTTATGTTACTTAGGATTCAGAAAAGAAAGAATGCAGCATTAATTATGATCAATCTACTGCCACTGAATCACTGATGGAGCTGATGCTGATTTGATGAGATCTGAATGGAAACAAACAACTCTGGACTTGAGTTCTCAAGACCTCTGTTTTGATAGCTGATGGCACTGGCTACAGCTGCTTTCCATATATCTCTGTATAATAGTAGGGTGTGTGCGTGGGGGGAATATAATTATGTCAAATCAAACACCATTCAGGCATTAATTCTAGAGTTTTTTCAAGTTCTGGAAGCAAGAAAGTCTGAATAAACTGAACACTATTTCATAGAAACATCAAACAGAAATCAAGCTTGAAAACTCTAGGAAACATAAAAATCTAAACCTAGGAATAGAGACTGCTCAGAACTCAAACAAAAGGGAAAATATTATCAGTAAAATCCCCCTACTTTCCACAACACACTAAAAATTGCGTAAGGGTAGCAACTATGCTAGGTGAAAACAGATGCTGTAATACTAGTGTCAAAATTGTCCACTCTGTAAGTCCTAGGCAGCACTCTTGATTCACAACAGAGGTAACTTAGCATTTTCTATCTTTCAAGCTCAATATGAGCATCTCACTACAGAGAAAAGGCACTCAGGAGTGGTACACTCTTTTAAGAGCAGCTCTAAACAGCTATCAGGAATTTAAGGAAATCTGGTATTTCACCACAACTTAACTCCCCTTTTCAAGGCAGTACTTAAATTTATCAAGTGGTAATTTAAGAGTAACGCCTAAAAATATACTATCATGGTAGGACACGATTACACTCCTATCTAGGATCACTGACTAGAATAATGGGCATAAGCAACTGCTCAAGATTTCTTGTGTGAATCAAATTTGGTACTATGTAAGTTTGTCAGGGTCTAGCAGAGTAGAAGTCTTCACGTATATCTTTATGCCAAAAACCTTACCTTTTTAAAAAAATCTTTCCCCCTCCCCTAAAAAGGAATTAAAGATGCTGTATATCCATGAACCCAGAAACTCCATCAATGAAATTGCTAGAAACTGCCCTGGAAGATGTTTGCAGCTACTTTCTTGCGTGATCAAACTGGGCAGATAGACATTACAAGCCTGACAGGTCTTCCTGCCACTGGACTTGTTGCACAGTTAAGAAAAATGGAAAGTTAATGGAAAAAATGTTTGTTTGAAAAAAGTATGTTTGAAATATAATTTAATGAATAAATAAATAAACAAATATAATAAACCAAATAAAAAAACTTATGACAGAAAGAATCAAGCAGAATCATGTAACCTTAGATGGAAACTATCTTTAAAACAGACTTGGAGGCTAAGGTTATGGCTTCAAAGCTATTATATAGTCCCTCACATCCCTGTTCTATCTGCTGCCATTGTAAAAGCAACAGAATCCTAGCTCCAACATAAGAGTGGACCTCCGTACACATGAAAGCCTCTGCAGAAGTTAGTTAATCTGAAAACCAGACTGCATTTAAATACTGAAGTGTTTTGTCAAAGCACATGAATATCTTAAAGGGAGGTAAATCAAAAAAAAAAAAGAAATGAAGAGACTTAAACAAGTGGAAATACAATTCTGTTACTTACCCTAAGATCTTCCTTGGTGTTGAAGCTATCAAGAAGCTGTTGATAATGCCTATCAGTCATTTGTCGCAAGAGTGACAACAAACAGGAGACAAATTCCCCCTGTTCAGAAAATCCAAGAATAGAAATATTATAGATTGTAGTGCCTTCTGTACTTGATCTCAAACTGTCATATTATAAACACTTACAAATAATTAACAAATGTAGGGGAAATTAATCTAAAATTAGGCTTAGACTCCGTATTTTGTGAAAATACATTAATTTAGCTATAAACTTTCTTTCCACTTAAAGAATTATTTTTCCCCAAATGCAGTTTACTTGCTTAGCAAAATCTATTTGAATTAGTTCCAGAAGGGCTAAACCAGTAAAATTTTGATTTGCGATTTGTTTCCCTCGTATCTGTTTTTAAACAGATTATTCAGATTGCTAAAATTACAACCTCTTACTCAACTCAGTTTTGAAACAAATATAAGCAAGAATATTTTGCAATAATTCTGGGAAGAATGCTATTGTTTTCTTTTAGGGAAAAAATTAACAGAGTTAGCTGCAAATTTTTTTCAAGACATTTTTTCATCTCAAAGCCCTCACATTTGTTAAAAAGAAAAATAATTTATAGGATTGAACAAACTTTGAAAATGTTTTGATCAGAAATTACCTTGAATCTAGAGAGAATTTTCTCATCAAAACACGTATCTAGAAGTTGAACTTAACCACAGGGCAAGACCCCTCTCTCTCACACTGCCAGTTCCTGGATTCACATCCCACATTGCAGAAAAGGGATGCTCCAGGCAGCAGCTGAAGGACTTAACTGTCCTGCTCTGCGGATTTCTCCCTGCCTCTACTGACACACATTCCCCAGGCTGCCCTTCAAGCAGCATGGGATTCAGGAACTAAAGAGCAGAGAATTGCAGAGGGTATCTCCAGTGGGCGATCAAATGAACGAGATGTTATGGGAAGCAAAAGGTTCTCCCTCTCTGCCTGCCCACTTGTTCACTTTTGAACTGGGAGGAAACACTGAATGGTGTCAGTCTGGTATGACTGCAGAATGGATGAGGTCAGGAAAGAGTGAAAGGCTTGGATTTCATCCCAGTGCTTAAAAAGAATAATTCTGAAATCATACAAGCTTGTTAAAAAACAAACAAACAAACAAACCAACCAACCAAAAAACAAAACGGAAATACCCTTCCAGTCTGCATCTACCAGGAATGAAGAATGAGACTAGCAGAACATACAGGTATGATAAAAATACTATAAAACGGTGTCTTTAACTTGATTCTTAAGTCAAATTTTGGGGAGATTTTTCCCTGCCTTTCATTAAAAACAGAAAATAAGATTGAAAACGGAGTATGTTTTCACAAGAAGGGCTGTCCCAGATTTTATACTGGAATGCCTAATTGCCTCATGATTATACCTTGTATATACTTAGTGGTGCATGAGGTGATGGCTTTCACTGGTAACACGGTGATAAAATAATAATTGTCTTGCCCATAATGAGATTCTACACTGAAGCAATGATCCCAAATTAATTACCTCCCTGTAAAATCACTGTTTTTACAGTGAACATAGCATTCTCAAAACAATTGCCTAAGGTTCTGAAGTTTCTTAATCTTCATGCTCTGGACATAACTATCAAGGTTATAGCTGCTATCTTGTAAATATCTGGAAATTTAATTCCAGCCCTATCAGTTTCTTCTCAGAAAACAACGAGACTTTGATCTTTTATAATTTTAATATTTTTTCAATTTCATTATATCCAGCTTCAATGTGACTATATTGTGATATTTAGTATCATGTAGGTTCATCTAAGTAGGCATAATTTTTGCAGACTTTTATTCCAATTATAAAATCAGAGGCCACTCAGATTTGGCTAATTAGCCAAAATAAGCAGAGTAAATAAATAAGGGTGCAAGTTTACCTGATTTCTAGCTTGAGTGACAAAATTTGACTATGTACTTTTGGATACTTCCCTTCTTACTAAAGCATTTTAAGCTTTCTAGTCACCTTCCTTCTATGTTCCCGCATTTAATTTGACTTTTAGTAGTGTATTAGAAATCACAGTCTATTATAGAAAGCTGTACTATTATAGTTGACAGACAGATTAGCTATAAAAGGGTACCAGCTCTAGCTAATTATTAACTGACTTCTAATTTTGAGCTTTAAATTCAAATGTAGGTAGCTATACAGGCAGCTAGTTTTGAAACAACAATGAACACTCAGCTGCATTTGTTAACACAAAATGTATGTTGTAAGATTTCTGCAAGACACAGACTACACAGTCAGGGTACATGAGAATCCTGGACAAAAGCAATCTCCACACACATAATGACCTTGATAAAAACCACTTAGCATCTGTTTCTAGTGTCATAAGTCAAGCCGAGCAGTATATCCAATTCACTTAGGTGGAATCCCAAAGTAATTTTTTGTCTTATTTATGGAGGACAATTATGAAAATACACGGACCTCACAATTGGATTGCAATTAATTTAGGCTCTGAGGGAGTGAACTTCCAAGATCTGAATTGGAATCAATAAGGTTCACTTTAGTTGGATTAATTTCTGCTAACTCTTTAAATACAAACATATATTTCTTAAGGAAATCCGAACTTCTAAAACACTGACATCCTAAAGCAGAAGATCATTGCATTACATTCAATGTTTGTCAGTGCAACACCTGTAACAGTGACACCCTGAAGTCATGTTGTCTTTGTGCTCAGTTTAAAGCACTGCATCCACCTCGCAGGTTACCATCTATCAAGATCCCCCACAGCAAACTGAAATGGTGCCAAGGCACGGAAACTACTTGAGATGAAAGGAATGGTGTGGTCAGGACAGCACACAGCCTGATGCTGCCTGCTTTTGAGCTACTTCTTTGGGCAGAAAAACAGTGACACATGGGTCTGGAAGATCACACCGAGATTAGTTTGGGACTACCTCCATAAGGAAAACTATATCTGATGCAAAATTATGACAGAATTTTATCCAGTGTGCTGCAACGAAACATCTCACAACGAATATTTTATGATACTTGCTGCTTGAAAGAATGGTAACATACTGGAACAGACTCTACTGCTGTACTCACATTGAGTACTTTATCGTACTTGCTCTACAAATAGTTCCAAGAATCTGGCTCCATGTGTTGCCATAAACCCATACTGCATGATGTTTCTACATAAATGTATATAATTGCCTTATGCTGTGCTATGAGTCACTTCCACATTAAGTATTCTTTGAGAGCCTGTGGTGACAATGACATGGCTTTTCTGATGCATAATAAGAAAATTTTGCAACTTGAAAGCACTTTCAGAGTCTAATTTTTTGATGGTGTGAAAGAATTAGGCTGTCATAGTGTTTTATGAAAGCTTAATCTGCAAGCAGGTGGATATCTCAGGAGAAACCAATAAGCTCAGAGCTTTGCTACTAACAGTCTAATACTACAACCCTTATTTTGGCTTAGATTTTCTTGTGATGGCCTGATGGGTCATACAGTATACAATCGTAATTTTGTAATTTAAAGAAAAAAAACCCAAACCCTAAGATTTATAGTCCTGCTGAGTCACAGTGATTAAAGCACAGTGTTATCTTATTACAGAGCTTGGTCAGCTCCATAAAACACTTCATATAAAGTTTCTTTTCTGTGGGATAAAGTAAAACAAACAAACAAAAAACCAAACAAGAACACATTTCTTCTACACTATTAAATGCTTTTGAAATGTTTGATCTCAGAGGAAATTCTGATTTGAAAAGCAACCATCTTTTCATTAATGAAAACTGTTACAGAGTAAAAACTGGACATGTAATGAATTAAGTGTATAATGAGATGGTAAATCACACAGCATAGCATATTTTCTGCACAAAACGTTACCCCCTTGCCTCATATTGGTGTCATATCCCTTGCTATATTAGAACTGAGTTGCCCTTCAAAAGCAAACTGGGAACCTTGCTGAAAACAAAGCAAAGTAACACTTCATTTTGTTTCGTTAACGTTCATCATAGACTTTTCTGTAGATGCTTCTGTTCCAGCCTGCCAATTTGCATGAGTTGTTTTAACAGGTTGACCACAATATCATTTGTTAATCTTCTAAATCTATCCTCTATGCTCTACTTCACATGATAGAAATGAAGCTCAAATGCTCAGCGAAGAGAAAAACAAAATGCCTTTCAATTAATGAAGTTGAATTTGTAAAAGTGGGCATCACAGATTCTGTGGGCATGTTTAGAGCTGTTTCATGATGTTAAAACATGAGTTTTAAGAATAAAAATGTTATTGATTGATACTCCTGCATTTTCAAGAATTCAAACTTAAAGAGAGTTTCAGAAGGCTATTAGTAAAAGGCTATTCAGTAAAAGAAACACAATTAAATAATTATTGACCTAAAACAGTCTCAAAAGAAATTTTGTCTTCTGAGGGTTTTTCTTTCATCACAACTTAGAAATAAATTTGATGAAAAAAATGACTGTTTCCACTGAAAATGAATAAAATGCAAGGAAAGTTCTGTGTGGTCTCCTCATTCTTTGTTTTACACATCAAATCTTCACATTGTGCATTGAAGACAATATTGACACAAATCTAGTGATTGTCCAGCCAGTGGCAATTGAGAGCTATTGCATTATCAGAAACTTACAGTCACATCTTGAAACTGGAGGCGCATAGCAGAGCCTGATGGTTGTGGTCGACTGGTAATCTCTAGTATGGTCCTTAACAGAATATCTAGCAGGCTGTTTACAATCACATCAATTTCTTCCAAGACGGATTTTTCCTTAAAAAATAAAGAAAACATTTAAGATTTTAAAATAGAAAGATGACCACGGATTTCCTTTGATGTTGTTTTAGAAACAAATGATGGGTTTACTACATATGCTATATTTGAGAAACAAGGACTATTCTCTAATTAAGATATTGTTTAATGCTACTGCTAACAGTTTTCATATAATTACACAGTACTGAAATACAGAGGACAGTTAGGAGGATCATTTTGAATACGTAAGTGTCATCGAATTAGCATAGCTCTATTTTTTAATTAAGCAAATAATATATGAGAACTTTTGGGACAAGATTTTTATAGGTAACACCCATATATTTTCTGGGGAAATTGCCAAGAGAAGCTTAAATTCCAAAAAGTAGAATTCTGCTTTCACACTTTGAAACTATCATCAGAAACAAGCAGATGGTGCTCAGCCTTCAAGACCTGTTTCAGCAGGAAGGACCAGCCTCACTGCTTCCCATCAGCTGAGTAGCACAAACAAATTAGTCATTTCTGTGAGCCTACAACTACTTGTATGCAACATCAGTACAAAGGAACCAAAGTATTCACCGCCAAAAGAGACCATGATACCTTAATTAAATGCATGAAAATGTTTGAAGTCAAGTTGTAGTTGTTTTTTCTTTTTAATTCAGATGGAAATATGTTTTCCCTGCTTGATCAGTGTTTTCTGTCTCCACTGCAGCAGACACCACCATCTTAATTTGAGCAATTTTTTCCACAATTTAAGATAATATTTCTTCACAGAAAGAAACACTTCATAATCAAATGCACACAACCAAACTAAAACTCAGCTGACAAACAGATCATTCAACTTTGCTGACATGGAGGTGTAGGAGTGATTACTTTTTTTTTTTTTTTACCTCTTCCTACACACTCAAAGCACATGATTTATAACAAAACTCAAAATCCCTGTTTGGACTCAAGATGAGTCTAGTGTCATGGCCATCTTCTCTGTCGCTTTGTCTAGTATCAAATTGTTAACTTTGCTACTTTCAAAGGCAAACAGTCAAGATTATATTTAGGAAATGTATTGACTTTGAGTACTCATGTACAAATTCCTATTAGAATGGCCAACATTACTTTTCAAAGCTGCCTAAAATAACTTCACTTGTTCCCTCAGCCTCTAAAATATCTCAATTACCATGGAAGAAAGGAAGTTCTGAACTGATTCACAAAAATCATATCAAAGTCACCAAGTTGTTGATACTCTCAATGACTCAAAGACTAGTAAATACAGTAGCTGTGTATCTTGAACATTGGAGAGAGTTTTATGTAGACATCCACTTGTTACTATGTACATCTCTGGCTTGGTGTTTCCAAATGAAAGATCTCCTGAAATTAAGACCAGACGTGTAAGACTTTCCCCAATCCAAAACCACATGTATGCTTTATCATCTATCAATTTATCTTGTGATGAGGTATTATGCTAATCCAGGAGCAGCTGCAATGAAAACGTTGTTACAGTGCCAAAGTTGCAAGCTGCATCCATATCAAACCACTGACAGAGTAACTTTAATTGCTGACAGCAGTATGAAATGAAGAAACACAAAAACCAGTTCTCACTAAGGCACTACAGTGTAATGTATGCTGGCCTTGGTATGTATGTACTGCACTAACTACAATGTTTGCTTTCAATTGTCTTGTATCCCTTTTCCTGTTAGAACTTACCACGATCTTCATATTTGCAATATACATACCTAAGCTAGCTCTCATATGCAGCTTTCACAGATTGATTTGCAAAATCAAACATCAAATATTTACCATAAAGTTTATCAACTAACAACCAAGGGCCAGCCCCCTTGCAATAGTCGTATCGGTCTATTTACCTATATCACCCCTGTGTCCTCTATGACTAAAGAGCCCGCAACAGAAAATGTCTCTAAAAGAAAGTGGACATTTCTTTCTGTCCAACACAACACTCAGAGTCAAAGCTTGACAGAACAGCATGAGCTACAATTAAAATACTCTTGCTCATGAGATGGCTCATGAGAAACCACAGTGACCTGTTTATGAAGAATCATTACACACAGAACTCTTTAAAATGGTCTTGGTCCATGTCCAGTTTGTGTCTATAAATGTCATGGAGTCATACAAAGATGTTCAACACCTTGTGGATGTCACACAGTGTTTACTTACAGAGCTGTTCTTTTTGATGAGGCAAAATATGTTGCTAAGGATACGTGCACACATTATAAGGTCCTTCTGCTCCTGTAAATGCATGTGGAGATGATGTAAAACTACCGGAAGAAGAATATATCGAGAATCTGGAAAAAATTAAAAAAATTATGAGTAGGAGCTTCTCATAGAGTCATTTAATTTTAATATAGGCATACAACGCGTCTTCAGTCCAAAACAGTATTTCTGAAAAGCAGAAGCTTTTACTTGCTTTAACCAACATTTCTGATAAGCAGAGGCTTTTACTTCATTACCACAATATCCTAAAACATGTATTTGAAGAACGAACAATAAGCTTAAAGTCAGTATGTCATATCATGGATGGAGAAAAACACCACTGTGTGGAATATACGATACATAACTGAAAAATCTAAGTAGTTATTGAACTGTCATGCAAAAAAACCCCCACCACCTTAGCAAAGTAATACTTGTATTAATAATAATGTGAAGTTATGCTCTAGACTTCTCTGCCATCTGACAGGATCCCTTTGCAAGCCAGAGCCACAACAGACTTTATCTTGAAGCTATGTTATTCTACAAATGAGTTGTACATTACAGAGAAGCAGTGCTTTCAGATTTCTTTCAGGGCTTTCACTTTTCCAGATTCCTCACTCTTTCTGAGTATGAGCAATTTAGATAAAACAATTTTCTTTTCCTTTACTTCATTTTCTAAACAGTAGTTCAGTGCTATTTTCAGTCCTGAAGACCCTCAAAATTATGCAAGAACTTCATTAACATGCTATTTTTTCTTGATTTTTTTCCTTTTTAAAGACAATGCTAAATGGGAAGAGCCCTAACACACTTATGATAACACATTAAACACTTATTTACATCTTGACAAATGGAATGGGTGCTATCTGTTTCATTTTGTTGTTGTTTTTAGATCTTTTCCATAATTGAGAAATGATGTTGTCACAGAAATGTACTTGAATCATTTCCTCTATTAAAATTTTAATGATGATTATATACTACGTTATCTAAATATATTAATCAGTTCCTTTGTTCATTAAGGTAATTGTTTCCTAAAACTTGAGTTTATCTAGCTGGAAAATTACTCCTTTAAAATCATTTTGCCAACCAGGTACTGTTCATGGAGTAGTCTTTCTATAAACACTTTTTATCCCTTCAAATATTCCCTTTTTTTTCCCAGGAGACAGAAAAAGACAGATGTTTTCTAAGATTTTATTTGTTGAATGCTTCTTCCACTCACTGAAATATAGCACTAATCTTGTTTTTTCTCTGTTATTCCCTGTTTTCATTGTCTAATTGTCTGTATGACACAAGAAAAATCACATGCAAAAGTTGATTTTTATACACTAAGTATATTCTTGTTTTCAAAAAAAAAAAATTGCCACCTCTTCTTACATAGGTGTTTCTATCTTCAACTAGCTCTTCTATCTTGAAGAAAAACAGAAACACTGACTGTATGACAACAGGCAAAATGCCATCAATAAATCTAAAAGCCATGGTGCTGAGATCCAAAATTGGGAAACAAATAGGCTCTGTCCATTGGGTGCTTACTTCTGTAAGTGCCTCAGCAGGTTTTCATCGGACTGGGAGTTCACAGCTGCCTGTAGCTGCAGCTGGACAGAAGCATCTCAACCAAGCCAACAAGGCATTTCAGGCTACCTGAAAAACCAGAAGTTCAGCAAAATGTTGCCCCAGGTAGTCTGAGATGTCAAGTGTGCACAGCTGCCACCAACCCATCCACTGTGAGATTCACAGGGTGAAAAGGAAAGCAGGCAGGAAGATGGCTAACATGCAGACTTCTGGTTAGGAAAGTGCCAGATTTTGACCCTCACAGCTAAATTTGCATATTGATTAGCAACAGATGAAAAAATAGAGCTAATGCCTTCAGGTGAAGTGAAAAAGCACAACTTATAAACTCTCCCTTCTTATAAAAAAAGACCTAATCAACAGGTTACAAGGGACGGTTCCTTTTTTCTGCTTTCCATTAGACCTTACATGTATGGAATTCCTGACTAGTAGCCTATCTTCAAGAGAAGAGATGAAGGGTTCGCTGTGTAAAGCAGCCCATGGCTCTGCAGTTGGGGTACTCTCTCTCTTCTTTTCAGGAAGCTGAAACCAGGCTGACAGAGCACTCGGAGCACAGAGGTCTTCCACTCCCAGGCAGATGCTCAAATCACTACTCAACTCCACAAATGTCACAGAAAAGTTATAGTAGCTCTTTCACACTTTACTGGCCTAAGCCTTATCCTTTGGGCCCCAGGTCCTCTGAGGACAGCAGATCTTTTCTTGCAGCTACAACACAAATCCCTCAGCCCAGAAGGTGAGGAGAAAACAGGAGCAGCTCTACACCTAGGTGCTTGTTCTTGGTTAACTCCAGGCGACTTCCTGATGAGCACACAGAAGATTTGGTACCTTTTCTGAGGTGCCCACTACTCTGTGCACTGATTATATGTAAGCACAGCATTATAAGCTTCATTTTGAAGACGAGAGAATCTATGTGTGGCAACACTTGACTTCTAAACAGGCAGCTCTTACATACAATATGTGGCCTGCAGCACACACTTCAGACAAACTGAGCATCCTCATTGTTTCAAGTATCCTATCCCATTTTGTAAAAAGCTCCATAAAATGATCAGGAAATTTGTTTTACCAAGACCAAATGGATTAGCAAAAAGTGTCCTCTAATGCCTTGCAACCATACATGGGAAGGAACAGTGTCTGTTACTGATTTAACTACCACATATAATGCAGCTTTAGATAATATTCCTTTTAAGTTCATAACCTACATACCTCTCTGCTTGACTCATTTAGGTGGCGAGATAAAGTGGTATTACAGAAGAGGAGAGCTGGCATATTCACCTCTGAGCCAACCTAAGGACTATATAGAAAGTCTGGAGAACGTAGTGTATAACATTTGTCTTGGATTACTTTTTTTCATAAAAATTGTCAGCTGCAGTATCAGCCACTGTATATCGAAAAATTAATAAGCGCAAGGAATAGTGCAATAATCAGAACTCTTAGCCATCACTCACTGTCCTAATTTTTCTTCTGTGCAGGAATCCAGATTAGCTGACTGTTTAAAATGCTAATACTTGCCCTTTACAAATATTATACAGAAAGAGGAAAAAAATCATGACATAGAGCTTTTGAAATACATGCCTGGCATAATTAGAAAGATGGAGTACTCTGGGCAATCCTTGTGACTTTCCTGTGCAAGCTACATTAACGTTTAATACTTAACCCACAACTTTCACAACTTTAATAGCACAACTTTCCCCCTTACTTTTTCAGTTTGCAGTAAAGCACCTGCACAGACACAAAATACTTTCTTTATTCTGGTTAAATTAAACGTTGAAGTTTAATTTCAGAAAGATGATATTATGTATATATTATATATATATTATTTCAATGACTATATCTGAGCAGACGGACAAAATTTCAGCCTGCCTGGAGAAAGTATTAGTGTAATGTCCTGGGTTGAGGTAAAACAAACTGATTTTCTGTTTTACAATTTTACATTTCTGGCTGGGCATCTTCTAAATAACTAAACTCTGAAATTAAGAGCACATTGTTCAGAAAACTGTTCACTCTCACAGTAGTAAGACCTGATTATACCAAGGGATGGTGCAGAGAGGCCCTGGCTTATACTTATTGATAGAACAACCAAGGTCAGGGAATTTCATTATTTGCCCTGTTGGAGGGTCAGAAGCAGAAAAGCATAGAGGGGTCCCACCTGCAGGGAGGAGCAGACAGAACAGGTGACCCAAAACTGACCAACAGGGGTATTCCATCCCATCCGCATCGTGCCCCATATAAAAGCTGGGTGATGAAAGGGTCAACTTTCTTTCTTTGATGGCCAACGTCCAAGGAGCACCCTGCCAATTTGTCTGCCTTTGATCCTGATCCGAGTGTTCCTGACTCCAGATCTGGAATCCAGCTCCTGTTGATATCTGGGTCCAGACTGGGACTTTTTCTGATGCCTACTGGTGACACGGTCATCATCCTGGGAGCTTGATACGGTTTTGNCTCTCATTTTCTCAGGGGGGACGGATGGACAGATGGACATCATCTGTCTTTTCTCATTGGTCAGAACCATGACATGTAATTAAAACATTTTAAACAAATAAACAGCATTCTCCTTGAACAGTGAGAAGCAAGCAAATTTCTCTTCTTTTTGACAGTTTTACTTGGACCTATTCAATTTATGCTTCCTTGTTTGGAAGAACTTTTAAAACTTTTAGGATGAACTGTTTTCACTTTAAAGAAAAAAAAATGCCTATAGCATAGAAGGAAAACACAAGTATGCCTGAGAAAGTTCTCTCCTGGCCTAAGAAAAAGGCACAGATACGAAGCATCATTTGCAAAGCTTTAGCAAAATATTTTCTGCTCTCCGTACTAATAAAAGTTGAATTTTTGTATGCAATATGCATACATACATTTCCCCATGGTGTGCATAGAAGCACACATACACAAACAGCTCCAAAGAATTGTATATTGCCATAGAAAAGAAATTAAGACACACTAACTAATCTGCTAAAGATACAGGAGCACTTGAAAGCAGTGCAGCTGTGTAAAATCCTTACGTTTTGAAGAAAATGGGAGTTGGTTTTGTTTTTTTTCCAAATCTGTGTTAATGTGTAAAGGTTCTTGTGTTTTAACTACCTTTAATTCAGAATTTGTATTAACAATTTCAATAATGATAGGCTTTTTGCATTTTATAGCAATAAATTAGCTTGTGGAGATTACTGAGATATTTTACAAGCCTCATTAGGGAGAAGTTTTGAGTCATCTGAAAAAATGATGGAACGAAAAGGAAATCATAATGCCTAGCTTCTAGAAAACTAAACCTCCTTAACAGGTAACGGTATCTTCTCCTGAACTTGCTAACAATTTTTTTTTTTTTTAATTTCCATACAAAGTCTAACATGTAACAACATCCTTCCCATGAGACAGTTAAAAGATATTAAATTATTCCCACAGATAGTGTCAGATATTCATGTCTAAATGACTATTGAATCACATAGTTTCCTTCTCCAAATTTTAATACAAGCATAGCTTTAGTGTCTGTTGATTTCTGCAGCACTGGGAGCTAATGTTAGTTCAGGCCCTCACAGCACAAAATGCATAAAATTCCTGTGCCAGCTACTCTCACTTGTTTCCAAGCAAGCTCCAGATAACAGAAAATATTATTTAAGAAGTGCCTTCCACATTTCTAGACATTTCAATAAATAGATATTTCCAGTAGTCCACCTAGTTCCAATGTGTTAGCCAGCACTGCAGCTTGCAGTGTTCATCATCTTCATCTGGGAGATAGAAATCAATTATTCTCACAGTAGCAAGTCTCAATGTCACATTAGGATGTACAGTTTCCTCTGCACATTAACATAACCTAGTGCAATACTTATTTTCTCAAGAGGATTTTTAAAAGGAGTTCTTTCTAGGGACTGACTGAGGGAAAGTCTACTTATATTTTTATATTTTAATGAAATAAAACATTATGGACAATGAGATTAAGATGCTTATCTCCACAAGACCCTTCAACTTTATGATGACAGAAATCATACTGTACAAGTGTTTGCCTGAGCTTTCTACCATGGACATTGGGAGCTTACACTACTACTGCCCCATGCCTTTCACATCAGTTTCCCTTTGGTCTAAAAAATTTATATTCTAACAGTCTACCCCCACTGTATGTAAAATTTAACATGTAATTTTCATGCTTCTATAGCCAAATCAACTCATGTGATTTCTTAATAATGAAACTAGATTTTATTAAAAATAACACTTTTAGAAAAGGAAGCAAAAACAATTGTAATACAGATGAAAGCAAATTTACAGTTCCAAGGAAATCCCCAAGAGGCCGTTACACGGCATTAAATAACTATCTTTAATTACATTCGTTCATTTGGATCTTCTGGTTTAGGCTGACTTGAGACAATGGGAGGAAAATGGAAAGGATGCTACCTGGTCCCTGAGTAGTTCACAAAATTAAAAACGTAAGTAAGAGCATCCTTAAGACTGCCCCATGAATATGTCATCATCCAGCCAGAGTATCAAAGGTCTGATCAACCACTAGTAGGCAAAGCTCACTGTTCTGGAAAGGACCTCCGCAAAGGCTCACAAGGGAAAGGGTTTCGCAACCAGAATGAAGCAAAGTAGCCAGGATCCAGTACTTATTACCCATTTCTTTGAGCTCATACCTAAAAAGTACAATCACTGAAAGTATTTTAAAGAAGTGTTCTAAGATCTCTTCCTTTATTTTGTAGGATCTCAAAATATTTATGCATAGCCTGGCAGGTTTTGCTAAGCCTTCACCATTGCAATGTGTTTATCTTGAATGCCTTAGACGGTAGAAGTTTCTGTTTCTACTGAACTCCATTCAGCCAACACCCAAACAGCTCTCAACAGGGCTTTTGGGCAGTAAATTAAAACTTACTAGACTTCTTTGAATCTCTTCTATTTTAATTTCAAAATTAGTTCATCTCAAATTTAGTATTTGGTCACTTCTATGGCTTTCACTTGGAACAGAAAATGAATGTCAGGTCTACCAATACACAGCAGTGTTTTTTTCTGCATAGCAATTAACTATGCTGTTAAATACTTTGTGCACCAACTATCAGTTGCTTTTGTGCTACTTTAAGAAATGGAGGATCAAAAATGCTGAACTAGCAAGAGTTACACAAGACTTAATGGATTAGTGACAGTTTGTTTGCTGAACTGCCCCCAAAGGAGAAAAAAAATAAATAAATTTAGTAAAGCTTTTTCCTTTATACTTACTCTAAAAGTCTAAGGCAAACTTCCTTCACAGACATATTGCCAGCAGTAGATCAAAACAAAACTTATTTTAAGAGCCTCTGAAAATCAAACCACTAAATTTAACCAACTGTATTTTTGTAAAGGAGCAGCTTGTACAGAGCAGTGTTTCCAGAATTTTTCCCTAGGAAGCACTGCTCTGAGCAACACTATTCCCTTTCACACCTGCTGGCCTGTGTAGCAAGGACACTGTTTGAGTTCCTTATCTGCAGGCAGCCCAGGGTAACCTTACCTGGGTTAGTGTACAGGTGACTCTCTACAGTTTTCCCAATACTCTGCAGTTTAACAGCCTGAAGGGACTCATCCCCGTGCATGACTGTTGGCAAGCTGCCCAGAGCATCGTGAACCAAATTTGCCACTTCTCTTACATCAAAGAGCTTCAAAAGTTCTGAGTACACCGATGGGAACGAGCTGAGAAACACAGCCTAGAAGAAAAGGGCAAAAAATGGACAGTCAGATATTGCAGTATAGTTTTGACATTTATAGAATTTAAATAATGATAGAAATTTAAGTAACTGTAGAAAAATGCCTGGATTTACATTTCAAGGTAGTTTAAAAATAGTCATATTTACAGAAGAAATATCCTCAGTCATTAATGGGCTTACACTTGTGACTATTTTCCTTGAAGCATTATCTAATGAGTCTTTATTTCTCCCAGGACAAAGTGAAAGTAAAAAGTTCAACTTAGAACAAAAATATTTGTACTTAACAGATTCTTCACAATCTATGTGAGAGGAAATTTTCAAAAGGATAACAGAAGCCAGCAGATATTGGAAGAAAAATATTTGAGTTTAGTTGCTTTGGTTTGCTTTGCTTTAGATAAGTAATATAACAGCCTCCCCATCTTCCAGTTTTCAAATAATGAACATTTTTATTTTGGAGTGAGACAGCACTGGCAGTCTTGGTTCACTTCAACAAGCCTAAAATAGGGTAATTTGATTGGCGAGTATAATGAATATGGAAAAAAAAAACAACCACAAACCCACTGGAAAAGAAAGGAAGATAATACCAGAGAAAGAAAGCTAGAACTGACATTCCTTTCTTCCTCTCAAAATGCTGCTGACTGAGAAAAGCTACTCATACCTCAGACTTTCTTCACACTGGTGTCAGAACAGATGACATACAAGGTTAAAAATACTGAAGAAGAATTCCAAATGTTTATATCATTCTGCTATTTTCCTTTCACCCCACCTACTTACATAATATGAGATGGAAGAACCACCTCTCTACTCAGTTCTCAGCTAACTGCCATTTTCTTAGAAGAATAGTTTTCTACAGAGCTTAAGAAATTAAAAGTTATTAACAAGTCTTTACTATTAAGTCTTGCACACCTTTTGTAACAGAAACAGGGGAAGAGGGTGGTATATCTATGAGCTGTAGAAGTTGGCAAATATATGGCACTTAATGTAGACAGCTGTCTCCTGTGTCTTTTGCCTCTGCACTTCAGCACTAATCAATTGAGTAGTCTCAATTGAAAATAAACATACCAGCTGAGAACTAAAACACAGAGTTCATGAAGACTTAAAAGTTTTCTGTAAAGCACGAAAATTCTGATAGTCTTTTTTATGGTTCAAATTGTTCCATTCCGATGTGCTTAAACTAAGCTGTAAAATGCCCAAAATAGAGAAATTATTTTACTTGCATCCAGCAATATAATTATTACAATTATAATACAATTAAAAATCAAAATTAAGTATTATATTTAGGATTATTGATGCCAAGCATTTTAGAAGCTGCTGGTATGAAAATTTCACACTATAGGACAAAAGGTATGAGGAGGAGCTGAAAATGCTATTTTGTCTAGTGAAACCACATTTTCTTTTCTCCTGGAAATACAGGTAAGGCCATGCATGCATTTTCTATATTGGTCATGAAAAGCGGCAATAAGGAAGGTATGCTCGAAAACTTACTTGCAGCTGGGATAAAGCACTCGATCCCTTGCTCTCTTGGGAAAGGAAGAAGCGTACTGACATAAGAAGCTCTTGAATACAGCAGCGAAATTCCTCCTCATTTTGTCCACCAGTGGCAATAGAGAATAATCTTCGAGACTGAACTATATATTTAAAGATATATTCCTGTGCCTAAAAATGTCAAAATCAGAGATAACTCAAAAATGAACTAGTTCATCTTTAAACAGAACACACACAATGTTTTAATCATTCAAATAGTGCCAAGGACCTGAAACAGAACAAATTATTTAATGCTGGCAAATCTTCCCATTGAAACAATAATAATTTCAAAAGCACGTATGCAAAAATACTCTTCTCTTGCTTTTTATAATTTCTACAAACCAGGGAACACAAATGGAAAACTGCAAAATTTCAACACTGTCCCATTCTCCCATCCGTTATACATCTTTGGCTACAGAAACACCTACTAAATAGACACACAATGTAAGAAATAGGTTCAAACTTTTGAGTTGTTTTTGGAAATTCCCTGCCTGCTAAAAGTTGTTTTTCTGTCCAATGGTAACCAGGTAATACTTATAAAAAAAGCTTACGTTAAGTTGCAAAACTGTTGGAACATAAATTAAAAATTCAGCCCTTTACTTAGTAGCAAGATGCCTAAGTTAACAGCAGCAGAAAAAAGCGCAGAAGGGTTCTGCATTGATATTTTATTCACAGACTGTAGCACCTGTCCTAAATGGAATTATTGTGTTGTACAACTCAGTCTGACTCCATGCTGTGCTTTGTTGATGCTACAAAATGGGACAAACAAGTTAACGAAACCCACCATTTTCAGTAGAATTCCCCAGTGGCAGGACTAAACCCCAAAGTCAGCATTCGTGCTTGCCATTTCGATTCAGTTATGCAACAAATGTTAATACCACCAATGCAATCTGTATTTGATTTCCTAGATCTACCACCTATTCATGTACAGCTTAACTCAGTAAGGAACATAAAGCTCCAGCGTCCGCTGATAGCAATTTCCATCGATAACTTAGTGACAAAAGAGAATGATGAATAAATTAACTGCACTGAAAAAGCCCGTAGGTCCCTAGAAGTAGGAATTTACTCTACTACCATTCCACCATTTGCATATACTGTGCTTCATTTACTAAGCTGAACTTGTTGGTACTATATGAACATATAATTCAAAAATATAATTGCCTTCAACAATTCTTATTACCTTTAGTACTTCCTGTATGTGCTCATGCAGCTCCACTTCAGTGACTCGATCAATATGCCACTTTAGTACTTTTATAAGATCTCTAGAATAGCACATCAGAAAGCATTACAAGACACAAGTGGAAGAAGGCTTAACTCTGTATTTAAAATGCAAACCAATAACATCAATATATGAGAAACACTGACACAGCAAAGATACAATTGGATTTCACTAATCACTATAGGCCCACTATTACACTTCGCTTTTCAGTCTGCTGAAAGTCTCCACCTACTAGATCTTTGACGACCAGGAAATAACGTATTACATATGCAGCAGAATGACTTTGACAGGGACACACAAGCTCTGTTAAACCAGAAGAATCCTTGTCAGCGTGGACTACCCCTGCTATTCCATGCATTGGTTGCGTTGGTTTTAATGGAAGTCAAGGTAGCAAATAAATAGAGTGAGTACAGCAAAGGAAGTGATACTAATCCAGCATATCAAGTGATACTAATCTGTCTACACAGACAAGTGAACAAAGTTGCAGCTGGATGATGTTATGGTTCCTATGTTTTTCGAAGTAAATCAAATAAAGAAATACACTAAAGGAAAAAAATTGAAAAATTAATCCAATGTTAGAGCATTTGGGTAACTTTTGTGTAACTTAGTTATTTTACATTTTTTAATGGCCTAAATCTGGGCATTCATGCAAACACTGTATTTTATTTCTAACTATACCATTTAATTTAGCCTAATTACCGATTCTGCTTAGTTTACCAACGACTGTTAGTATCCAAATCAAATAGAAAAAGTACAGACTTCACCTGTATGCAAGTGCTCCTGCAAAATGACTTTCAATGTAAGTGTCCATTACTGGCTTAAAGTGGTGAAACTTGCTGTCCTGCAGCAAATTTATTATGTGAACCTAAATGTGATGGAAAAAAAAAAGAAAAAGAAAAGCTGCTTTTTTTTTTCCCCGCAATTAGTTCTTAAATAGTGCTAAGCATCATCACAAAATGAAACTTACCAAACAATCAAATACTTTTGATCCATATTTTTGAGAGTTTTCATCTAAAATCCCAAATAAAGTGTCTAGTGTATCTTGAAGAAACTGATCAGAGAGAACAGAAGACAGTTGGTTATAAATAGTTATTTTTGTGACACACAAACACGCTATTTCCCTCATATTATCTAAAAGGATAGAAATGTATATACCTTCACTATTTCTGAACCATCAATCTCTTTTAATTTTGAGAGGCAACCTGCAATTTTGTCTGGGTGGGTTCTCCATTTCAGAAGGTCAAGCATATCTCCTGTAAAAACAAACTGCAAGATTAAATTTGGAAGCAAAGAATCATTTCATATTTTAAATTCTCCAATCAGCAAAACTATCATTAAACTAAAAGAAAACTTCTCAAGATTTGCTATAATATGATCTGCCGAGCAATAAATTTTCATTCCATCCCATAGTTGCTCCACCATTAGAAACATAAGAACACAGTACTGGGCCATTAAAATCATTCTCCTGTGGCAACTGCATTGTGCAATCTTGTTCAGATATTTGGCAACTATGATCTTAAGAAAAGTAATTATTTTGCTGTCTCTCCTCCCATTGAAGGGTGCCTTCCAGAGCCGTCCTCTGACAGCTAGAAACAGTCTCCTAATTACTAGTTTGAATATATTTAAAAAATTTATCTTCCTATCATGGAATCGCCAGAGTTGGAAGGGATCTCATCTAGCCCAACTCCCCCACTAAAGCAGGACTGCCTAGAGCACATTACTCAGGACTGCATCGAGGTAGGTGTTGAAGGTCTCCAGAGAAGGGGACTCCAGAACCCCCCTGGGCAGCCTGTTCCAGTGCTCTGTTATCCTCACTGTAAAGAAGTTGTTTCTCATATTTGAATGGAACTTCCTATGTTCCAGCTTGTTCCCATTGCCCCTCGTCTTGTCACTGGGAATCACTGAAAAGAGTCCAGTTCCATTCTCCTTCAAGCCACCCTTCAGATACTTAAAAGCATTAATAAGGTCTCCCTCTCAGCCTTCTCCAGGCTAAAGGGTCCCAGCCCTCTCAGCCTTTCCTCATAAGGGAGATGCTCCAATCCTTTAATCATTTTTGTTGCCCTACGCTGGACTCTATCCAGTAGCTCCCTGTCTCTCTTGAAGTGGGGAGCCCAGAACTGGATACAGTATTCCAGTTGTGGCCTCACCAGTGCAGAGTAGAGGGGAAAAATGACCTCCCTCGACCTATTGGCCACACTCTTGCCTATGCAGCCCTCTTGGTGCAAGGGCATGTTGTTGGCTCATGGATAGTTTATGATCTACCAGGACCCCCAGATCCTTCTCCTCAGAACTGCTTTCCAGCAGGTACACCCCTAACTTATATTGGCGCCTGGAATTTTTCCTCCCTAGGTGTAGGACCCTACACTAGCCCTTGTTGAACCTCATTAGGTTCTTCTCTGCCCAGCTCTCCAGCCTGTCCAGGTCATGCTGGATGGCAGCACAGCCCTCTAGAGTGAGGGCTATGTCTCGTTAGAGAACAAAGACAATGCCTCTAAGATCCCGCTTTACTAATAAACAACATAATTCTTCTGAACAATAAACTCTTCTGAGCTAAAACATACTGAAGTGTCTTCATGCTTTCTCCAGTTTTAATTCATTCTCCTTCAGCTTTCTTTACCAAAACTACCTTTCATAAGAGATTACAAGACTTGTTTTCTATATGATTAGCAAGCTCATATGTCTACTATAAACACCTGACATATATGTTCCAGAATGTGGGGGGGTTTTAGATACATCATATTGGTGACTTAAATAGGTATTTCTCCTGTTTAATACTGTTCAGCTCCCTGGCTACAGCAGAATTTCCCAGAATCTCCATTAGGGTGTGATCTTCCCTTTTTTGTACCATTAGATTTGATCTAATTTTTACTCTTTCTTACTTACTATTTAAAGCAAATTTATCTTGGTTTGCCTGCACCATATTTTGGTTTTGTCCCTCTCAACTGATGTACCCTTTCAACTACGTACTAGTAGCAAATTTCATTAACAGGCTCTCCAGTGTCAAAGATTCTAGTGAATTAACTCCCATCCCTACGTCATTCCACACCTTTGAAAAAATAGATCAATCCCAAGCCTAATTCTTCAGATTTAGCAGTATTTTCCTTCCAGTCAGGAAAATCCTTCCAACTACAGTGCAACCTGCTAGGTCCATTTTAGCCTTTATTTGACAGTTTTGAAATTCTTATTCTAGTCCATATCTTTTCTAATTTCCCACTTGGTGTGTTATTGAAGTCCATATGGCTTAGATACGCTACATTTCCTCTGAATAATAATAATTAAAAACTCCCAAAACTCTGAAAAGAAAGATTAAGAAGTTTATTCTGGCATGACACGCTTTGATGAAGTCATCTTACAGCACATTCCATTTAGCTACACGTCCATTTTTTCCACCCATGATTTCTTCTAAATACTCGCATAAAGTTCATTGGAAAGTGATGGTCCAGTTATCATAGCTGCTCTTCCACCTGTCTTAAACATAAGTACTATATTTATTACTCTTTGGTCACATGCCATTGCTTTCAGCTTCAGAGATATAATGAAAAAAACCCTTGCTATGAGACTGGGAATTTCATGTCCCATACCATTCAATATCCTAAAATAGTTTTGCAACCCTGGCCTAGTTTTTCAGCCGTTTTCACTTGATCCTGGCCCTTGCTGAACTCTGACAGGTTGCTATAACTTCTTGCCCCTTCTGTTACACAATCTCTGCTTACTCCTCCCCTTTTCTACCCATGACTTGCTTGTTCAGGTCCTGCAGCACTCCTTTCAAGTTGTATTCAGTAAAAGTTCCGCATATTTTTGAACCGTTGAATTAAGTAAGTCCCAAAGCTCCTTTACATTCAAGTCTACTACTTCCATGTTTCACTAACCAGCTTTTCAGAATTTCTCAAAGCCTGGCTTTTTGAAGCAGAAAACGTTAACCATTGTCCAACCATGCTGTCAGTTTAAGTTGAACTACTATCTAGTAGATCCCTGTCCAGCATCATCTTAGAACAACCCAGTTCCTCTGAAATGTTCTCAGTACTTATCAAGTTAAGAAGCTAACAGTAAATTTTCCTCTTGGTTCAGCAACTGTTGGGTGTTTTCTATCACAGAACATTTTCAAGTAACGTTGGAGCCACATCCATCTTTGTGTCATTTCTTTCCCAGTTTGCTCCAGGAAAGCTTCTCTCCCCCACAACAAAAAATGAAATAATATTTCTGTCTTCCATAACATTAAATGCATCTCTACCTATATTTAAATCTTGCCAGAAGTGTCAATGGCAATCACCCTACATGCTATTACACTAATATTTTGCTACCTTAATTTAAGCCAATGGGAACTAACTTTTTCTATGCGTTTACACATTTCTTTTTGTTTTGTTTTGTTTTTTTGTTTTGCTTCACGCTGTTTGGATTAAAAGAGAACCTTGAGTTGCACAAAAAGTGCTGAAGGGATGCACACATGCATTGAGGTGCATCCCAAAGACCAAGGATAGGCCTTATTATTCCTTCTGTCAGGAATTTCAAGAAACAAGCATTACAAATCCAATGAACCGGATTAGTCTTTTGTATAATTACATGGACTTCTATACTTTATTCTTTTTAAGCCTCAACTTAAGTTGAGGAGTAGTGAGACTAGCTGAAGCTGTCAGTTCATAGCAGGAAAAAGTCTTCTTTACAGGTTGCTTGTAGGAACTTGGTGGAAGATAGTTGACACTCAAAATTAGGGATTTATTGGGGGATTAAAAAAGAAAGAGAAAGCAAATGTAAGACACTCACTTCAAAGCACTTATTTCAAGGGAAATGCTAAGGAGGAAAGACATTGCTGAGATAACATTAGCAAATAGCCCAAGCATAAATGACACGAATAGAAAATCTGACATGTGAATCACAAGGGGAAGGGACAGCAACACGTCATGTATTGAAAGAAATGAGAATATAAAATTGTGCCCTCAAAAAGGCCCACTACAAAAATACAATTTTGGGAAAGGGAAAAAAGTCAATGCTGCCAACAAACTTTGCTGAAGAAAAATATTTCCAATACCTTCCCTTAATCATGATCAGATTTGTGGATTTAAAATAGGCTACACTTGATCTACCATTCCTACCAAAGAAAACACTTCCCTTCTCAAAGTCTGTAACATAAATCCAAAGTGCTAGGTTTAATAAAAGGTTTAGGATCATGTGTATAAGGAAGTGGTTTGGGATGATCTTTCCACCTCTCTCCTATAAATCCTGAGACATAAGGTGTTGTACTACTGTACCTCAAAAGGAAAAAGCCGAATTCCAGAAGTGGCAATCTGCATTTCTTTTCCAACAGGCTGCTCCTGTGGTTTCCAACACTCCCTCCAAACTGCGGTCACTCCAGAAAGCTGTCCCCTGTTGCTTTTGCTTTACTAGTCACCTGTTCGGTTTTTCTTAAATGCAGATAGATGGATTACACCCCTGCCTTTCAGTAGATATGCTGTATGGCATGTTGCTCTGCTGATGAACAGCTGCCTACTGGGGATGCACCGATCAGCGCTGAGAAATGAGTGGATGCCAACTTGCTAAAATATTCTGGCTTGCTGGATGGATCCTGAATCTCTGGCAGGCAGAGATCCGGCCTATATGTCAAAAACTAAGTAAGACTGTAGTGATAACTGCTCAGTAGAAAAATACTATTTTCTTTCTCACTCTTTTGGGTTTTTTTAGGATAATAAAATACTACTATCCAGCTAAGAATGTAATATATAAAAGCTGGTACATTTTTTTTGCTAACTGATTAATTTTCCAGGATCAAAAGTCAAACTAAGGAAAAGTTAACTGGTGGACAGATGAAATAAGGATGCGTTCTTATGAGATATGATGATGAACGCACTGACCCCCGTGGTTAGAAGGTCTCTGAAAAATGTGTGGAAATAATCCTGAAACATCCTCCAAAGTATGCAGGGCAAGGAAGATATGGGTCCCAACAACTGGGGCTCAGCCTCCTTCCCCCAGTCCCCATAGTTTTAAAATGCATGAGAGCTGATGGCATGTGGGAACAACCAATGAGAGAATGACAGCTGAGTAAAATTTGCCAGCAAGCCAGTAAAGCTGTATCCTAATTCAGTCGCACCCTTTACAAGACTGAGTTTAGGGTCCTCCCCTACCCCACGGTCAAACCAATAGTATAATTTTCAACTCATTTCTAGGCTGGACATTGCTGTGTGTAGACCCAGGTAGATCTCTGAGAACTTCAGAGAAATCTCCAAACTTAAAAAGTGATTAAAAAATAATCAAATTTTCAAAAATACTAATACAGATGTTTACTAAAAAAGTAAATACACAGCTCTTTTTAATCCTGTATTTTTTAATAAATATGCTACATTCTCTCAGGGATAATTGAATAATGTTCACATGACCAAATATCCACATGCTTTGCTCTATGTTCATTTCCTGAGCATGCAATAGGTTTTGGCAAATTTTTGTTTAAAAGAATGGGGATTTGGAAACTCACCAAGATGAACTTCCCAAAGAAGATCCTTGGAGAAAATATGAGCCTGTCTATTGAAAATATTTCCACCCTCTGAAGTACTGCTGAAATAACTGTTAACTCTTTCAGAGCTGAAAAGGGGATCAGTATTATTCAGATATTCTACACCCTCTTACTCAGGATATGGTTAAAAAAAAAAAAAAAAAAAAAAANAAAAAAAGGAAATTTTATGCCCTATGTCATGTCTATTTAGATTTATACAAAATAACTCCTTTACTGTAAGCATAAATTAGTATTGCAAACCCAGACAACAGCGCAACTATTTATCAGTGAGATACTTAAGTTCCAGGCAGCACTTCCAGGCATGCGTAAGTACTAGTAGATTCATGTGATTTCCTGAATCGAGGCTTTAACTGAAGCAAATTCAGTCTGATTGCCTATCAGCAACATCTGGGAAAATCTCTTATTGCCAAACTTTTATTACTTTGAAGCCAATTGCTATAAGAATACAGAATGGACATGCAGAGTTAAATAGACCACTTAATACTTGCACATAGCTCTATTTTGGACAGTTGTTACTAAATGGTGAACATTAAGACCATTATTTAAATTTAAAAAGGTGCTTTAGTCGTTGTTAAACATCTATAACAATTTTTTTAGCAATCAGCAATTTTATCATCATACATAGAAGAAGGGTAAAGACACAGATCTTTACACACAAGCAAGACCTGAAAATCGATTAACAGCTTAGAAAAAAATATAAAACTGTGGGGATATCAAAGAATGGTCAGAATCACATTACCAAGCAAACACACAATATTTAGAAATTTGTGGAAAACTCAGTTACAAACAGTGGCTAATATGGAAAAAAACCAAGAATCTTAAGAACTTTATACAGAGCAAAGGTAGAGTGCAAACACGTTTTCAAACATATTTCTATCTGCTGCTCCTTATATCCAGTGTATAAGATCACTTTAAGTAGCAGTAAATGTTTGTTGGCTTAAAGGAAAAGAAGTGATAAAACAAAAAAGCAACACGCACCTAATTAAAACCAAACTGCCACAGCCTAAAGCCTACAATAAGTATTTAATAAAATCTCTACAACAAACAGATTAAGAGGTTTTGTAAAGCAGCTGGGTTTTGATAGTTGATTCCAAGAGTGCTGCATTTGATTCCAATATCACATTAATCTAAAAAGCATTCTTGAATTACTTAAAATCAGTGGTTTATCATGCTGCATCGGTTTCCATCTGGATATAAAAAATTATGAAGAAAACCAGTTTGTAAAACGGATAGAACATAAGCTATTTTTGAGTACATCCATGCTTGCTTGGCACCGAAAAGGCTAGCTATCACACTCATTTGAATTCATCATGTTTTAAATAATCAAAATATCCTACCATTTTGCGTGAGTTTAGTGGAACAGAGAAAGGACGTAATCCAGAAGGACTCTTTAGTGGTTTTTACTGCTTGGCTGTTGTTTCCTAGGAAAATTCCCTTTGAAAAGGGGAGTTTGAGGTAGCGACCAGAATCCTGAAGGTTTGTGTTTTCTTCACACTGTGAAAACAAACCAGTTCAAATAACTATATGTATGAAAACAAAGGATCGGATCCATAAATTGTATGAATTATTATTGTTCCTCTGCCAGAAATTGAGGAATTTTCGCTATGCCTGTTGCAACCTTGATTTTGGATCATCGCCTCACATTAAATATGGAAGTATAACAAATTTGCAGGGAGGGTAAGTCAAATGAACAGGTTTTGTTGTTAAAAATCTAAAAGTTATCTGGGAGCATATAAAACCCTCTGAACATAAAGATAACTGTTAAATGTGGAAAAAAACGTTCCACAAAACTGAAATATCTCTAAATATTATAACATTGAGTAGATCTGTATAAACGAGCTTGCTTGATTTTCCAGCTTCAGCAATTCAGTGAGAAGGTATCATGGGGTTGACCTTGTGAGTTTTAATTGAATTTACCTTTCTGAATTCCATTGTATAATAGGAAAGTTTAGTAAAACCAGTGCACCCAAACGCATCCCTAGATTCAACTGCAGTTTGTGACAGAATGTTTAATATTAAACAATCAGCAACGGATACTTTAACGGTGACAAGATTATCACTCATTTGGTAATGAATACCGACTTTAATGTTTCTGGGAATTTAAACTATGTTCCAGAGGAATCATTACAGCTAATGATTACTAATTTGAATTACCTTGTGTACAATGAGTTCATGGGTGCCATCTGGTAGAGTCCTCCCATTTTCCTGCATCAGGGGCACAAAAGAAAAGCCGAACAACTTCTTCTCACCCTTTTCTTTTGCTGAAATATATATGTAGATACCAGCACTTAAAAGCTAATATTATACATTTCAGATGAAATAAATGGATATAATACAACATAAGGAAGTCCACTGGACAGTATTTGCAGCTGGTCAGACTAAGATTATCTTAAATTTCTTTTTGGATTTGCAAATTATCTCCTGTAATGGTTTGTTTTATCTTACTGTAAATCAGAAAGCAGTATCCTGGAGTGATTTGGTATTTATTAGCAACAAATAACAGAAGCCACCAAATATGCAGTCTTAGCAATACATACAATATGAGGAAACTAAAATTAATGTGACCTATCCACTCCAACATGACGAGAAAGGGGTTCTTTTGTGGTCATTATCCCCTATCACAAATTCTACACTGCACTTCTATTTTCAAATAAGGTATCTCTCTCTACAGATATGACTGAAGATGTCACTGTTCCTTACATGAGTGTTAGACAGCAGATAACATTTTCAAACTTGGATGCCTAAGCTCCAATTCCAAAACTCATCTATCATCTGAAGATGAAACAAACTACAAAACACGGAAGTGGCACAGAGTTGACTGAAGCCAACGAGTTCAGATGCTGGACACAGTTGAAAATCTACCAATTTTTCATCAAATGTGTGTATATATCTGACTTCTGAGTCTTGGTTTAGTACATTTTGGGTGGTATAGACAATCACAATAAAAATATCTGACTTGTACTGCACAAGAAATACTGTGCAAAACTGTATCATCTGTTTGAAACATACCACTGATGTTTTTCTTTTATTACCTCAGAACTTATGAAAGATATCTTAAAAAGAAATCAATGTAAATTTCTTCCTATGTTACCTGCTCCTTACATTTTGAAGTCTATGTAGCTGAAATCTAATTATACTATCATTTAATGTGTGTCATTCGCCACAAAGGCAATCTAAATAATCAAATCTTGCTCTATCTACGTCACGAAAAAGAACCAAACAACAGCAGTTTAAAAGACATCCAGTTTTATTCACCTTTCTCTACAAACTTGACAGCAGTCACAACCAGTGTTATAAAAACTGTCTTGCATAACTTGGTATGCAGAACATGGACCCAGATCTCAAATTTTACTTTAAAGTAATCTCTAAAATTGTTCAGAATGTTTAGAGAAGTTTTGAATTTTATAAATTTAAAAAAAAAAAGCAATCACAAAAGTGATGTATTTACATACATTTCCCATTGGTTGGATTGCTAAACAGATACTAAGGAACAGGTATAATTTTGGATAATTCACCTGGCAGACTCTAAATTGGCATTATGAGTTTCCCTGAAATTCTGTTTATATTTCCAGCTGCAATGTTGTCTATTTAATAAAACTAGACTGGTTTCTCCTGGTAAAGCCTGACGGGCTTTACCAAAGCACTTTACCACCACATAGAGCTGCAAACCTGAGAAGCTGTGTCCTGAAAACATAAAGTTCACTCAGCTGTCTTTTTACAGAGGTATTACAGAAACTCATGTGCTTATGCAGCTGTAACAGAGAGAACTATCAGAAGTCGTGAACAGTTCTTACTGGAACAGTGCCGGAATTCACAGCGGATGTGTGCTCCTCTGAATTTATCCACAGGAATAGGAAGTTTCAGCAGCTCAGCCCATCTGGGACCATTGTTATGATAAAGCACAAAGGAATGGTATTCGCTGGCTGGGGGTTCTCCAGAGCCAAATGAGATAAAATCCTTATGAACAAAAAGTATTGATTAGAGATTAAAGGTAGATTAGTTCACTGGTAAAATGTCATCAAGGACTGTATTTACAAGGAAGACAGTTTAATATTTACATTCATATCATAAATGTCACATATAGTATAATGGTCAATATTTTAAACTCCACAAAAATAGTAGTACTTTAATGTTGTTAATATGTGTTGATTAGAAAACAAGGCAAGAATCATCCAAACCAAAGAGAATCATGGTATTATATAGGGGGCACAGGGTGATTAAGAAGGCTTCAGCAATAAATGTGATGTGGAGTTCCATGACACAGCACAGTTCATCCAGTGTCATGCCCAAGCAAAAACCAAGAATTTAACTGAAATAAGAAGAGCCCAGGCTTAAAATCTTTACTCCTTTGAAATAAGTCTGTAACACCGCTGATATCAGTGATATGTCCCAGCATGAAAAAAAGAAAGAAATCTGGATTCCCTGATTAGGAATAAGCAAAACGTTGGTTGCCTTTTCAACATCTATGATATTATCTGCAGAGTAAAGTTGGCAAATAGATTTGTCTAATTCCTAACTTGGGGATACTTATTAGTTCTCTGTGGGAAAGGTAAGTTGTAGCTTTTCTCCTCAGCAGTTATGAAGGATCACCTTTGTACCTCAATATCCTTTATTTTTTTATGGGGGTATATATATACATATTGTATAATATGTATATTACATATACATATATATTTAAAAATACAGACAATAAGTATCTATATTTTTATATATAAAAAACATAGATATGTTGCATGCCATGCATTTATATGCACAATCTCACTTCACATATGTACACACACAATTTGTATCAGACTATTTGTGTTAGTCTTTTTTCATTTTGTCATCCCACAGTCTTCGATATCATGCAGAACATGTGAAAAATGTACTTTCAAATAAAAGAAGGGGGGAAAGATGCTAATCATCTGTAGAAAAGGTTTAACAGCAAATCTTTTGGTACAGAAAAAAAATCTGAGAAACATTCCTCTATTAATAATTAAAACATAAAACAGTGGCTGTTTGTAAGGTATCACTGGCAGCATGCAATGAAATCTAAAGAAAAAGGGCCATTAATTTATTCTTTTATTATTGTCTGTTAAAATCAGACAAAATAAAAAATTATTGAAACATATTCTGTGTAACATGAGGAAACTCATGCCTTTTGTGAGAAATTATTATGAAATAAAAAATTCTCCAAAACTTGATCTTGTTTTAACATTTTCCAAAGCCGTAATGGAATCATTAGTTATTTAGTTGGCATTTATAGGTTTATATCTGAATCACATAATTGATAAATGAATTAAAACAAACATGCATTTTATAGAGCTTTTAAGCAAAGTAGAAATACTTTGATTATCTAAAGAGAGCAGAAGATAAACATGACCTTTCCAAAGCACTTTTGCACTCTTCAAAGGACGTCACAAATTATTTGTATCTGACAAAAACATATCAAAATTTACTTCAGAAAGGAAAAACATATAACAAATATACCTTTAAAATTTGACCACTGCTGTCCACAACATGCATTGTCACTTCCACATTTCTGGCCACGCTTTTCCCTCCTTTTTCAAATTCTCCTCTTTCTACAGTGATATATAAATCATTCCTCATTTCACCTATAAAAAACCCAAACCAAACACAAAATATGCAAAAGTCAGTTCTACTTGCTTAGTTTTTGCTTTCAGTACTTCATTAGACTTTCACCTTCTGTTCCAAAAAATGGATGGTATCGCACCCACAGTTTATCAGTATTTTTGCATTTTAAATAATAACAATTGCTTTCAGAAACCAATAAAACCAATAAAGACCCACTTAAAAGCCCAAGAGATTGTCTGAAACAATTCTAGGAGCTTTTACTTATCTGTTAGCTCTCGTCTTTACAGTGGTATCTCCAGCTATACCAAAGCTGGTGTCTAGCTTCAACTCATGTAATTCCTCTTTCAATCTAAGGAAATATTAATGTATTTGTTTTTCATTTGTAATCTTCAGATTTTTCTGTTTAATGTCTTGTTGAAGAACTGATTACAACTTTTTTACACACAATCTCAAAAGACAATGCATTACTTTGAAGAAGCAACAAACAAGAGGTTGGAGTTCTTTGCATTAGATGGCCAGGCTTCCCAGATCGCTAGCATTCAAATTTGTCTTTCTGAGCTAAAATTTCTCAACATATTTTACACTGACAGGGTGTTTTGAAGTTTTCCAGCTAAAAGTTAGCTTAGTTAGCTTATTTTTCACTTGTTGGAAAGGCTTCAGAGAAATTAAAATCTTCATCCACACATTCAAGCTACAAATCACCTGCGTTACACAGTATGTGCATATTATTAAATACTGTCAGCATGTTGAAACTTTGCACGTTCATACATTAACATGCTAAGTATTCTGCCAGATGGTAACGAGATCTTCTGAATGAGATCAATGGTAATTTTATTTCAGTTTCAATTGATGCAAACCACAACATTTATTGTTGATAAAAGGAAGAAAGATTGTTTGGCAGTTGAGAGAGGGTGGGGGAAGAAGCAGTACTGGCGGTGATTGGAGTCACACAGAAGGGAAGCCCCTGTTCAAAGATGTTAAATCTGTTTCTAAAAAGCATAAACTAATCTAACTCTAGACAAATATTACTAAACTACTTAGAAGCAATTGGCCCTTGTTTGTGAAACACTAGAAAAATAAAGATGAACAGCATCATAACAAGGAGCATCTTCTGAAATTCTGATTTCTAGATTTGCTAGAAAAAGAAATGGAGAATATTGCTTTCATCTACTGAAACGTGAGTTTAGCATAACAGGAATTAATAAAGCAGACTTTCACTGAAAAGAAATTGAATATGTCGGTTTTCTGTACTTATAGGTGTACCACTTAGAAGTCAAGAGTGAGATGGATACTTGTACTGTGAGTAAAATTAATTGAAAGATATGTAACTGATAAATAATTAGTGCATCTTCAATTTCTGGCTTCACTTTAATGTGCAAGCAGAATTTGATCTGCTTGAACTTTCCAGGATACTCCTGTTTCACATTTCTTGTATTTATTTTACTGCATGCAACTAACTCTCCAGTGATTTTTAACTGCCAGAAACAATGATCTTGCTACAGTCTTGTAATATTTTTTATAACATTATTCCATCACTCTATGCAAAATAATTAAATGATTCCTCCAAAGCACAGTCTAAGCCATTCCCAAATGTGTGTGGGAAAAAATGGTAAAAGAGGAAACTGCTATATTATGATGCCCTCAAGAGTCATGCCCATCAAAAAGAAAAAAAAAGGGCGGGGAGGGGGGGGAATCTGCTACTGTATTACCTTATTATCAATTATCTTCTGAAACAACTATGGACAGAGGCTAGAGTATAACTAGACAGAATGAACAAAAACAAACATCATGACCAGATGGTATTCACTTAAGAGTTTTCTGCAAAGTCAAAGACGAAAGAGGTGAATAAGTTGTGTGCAATCATTGAATCAACCTCTGGTTCCTGATGGAAATCAGGTTCAAAATAAGCTAAAGGTGGTGGTTATTCAGGTAACGAGCAGAAAGACTTATAAAAAAAAAAAAAACCAAACCCCCCAAAAAAACACCAACAAAACCAAACACAAAAGCAATCCCAAAACAAAAAACAAACACAAACCAAAACCTTTCAAATGATGATGTGAACGTGAGAGACGTATAACAATTCAAGATAAGAACGGAGAAGTCATGGAAAGAAGACCCACTGAAGGATATGAAACATGGTCACAAGCAGCTCAGGAAATCCCTCGAGCTGAAAATAGCTGGAGGCTGTGCCAGCATCAGGGGAATAATTACCATACTTGCATATATGCATGCTCAGTTCTTACTCTTCTTTAGGTGTGTGTTTACAACACTCGGCTAGACAGGCCCTCAACTTGAATCAGTAGAGCTGTTTGTATGTTTATTCAGGTCACAAAATTATTCTTGAAACTACTAGAATCTGATTATTTCCACACCGCAGTAATATTTTATCATAAAAGATTTACAAGCTAATACAGTATGATTACCAAACAGCAAGCAGTATGTTGAGTTCTTGCTTAGCATATGGTCATACTAGAATAGGCTCTAGTTAGTGCTGGCAGTAGGTCTTATTCAAAGTCTTACATTCAGAAAAAATGACAAATAATTGAAAAGCTAAGCTTTGTGATACAACTGACTAGCACACAACTTGTAGTTACAGCAATTCCTCTTTAAAGGTTAACTTAAATTCTACATGTGTTTGTGCTACCTTCAGTCGTTATCGTTATTTATCAGCAAGGAATTATTTCAATTTTCCATGGGGTCTTCACAGAAGCATAACCAAACAAACATTTCCATCACATTTCATGACCCAGCATGGATGAAACTCAGTGAAAAATGTATCTTTTCCTCTTTAAAACAGAGTAAATTGTCAGCCAGCATCCTAAAGTCCTTCTCTTCAGGCCTGCTCTAATCCATTCTCCACCCAAGCTGTATTTGTGCTTGGGGCTGCCATGACCCAGGTGCAGGACCTTCCACTTAGCCTGGTTGAACTTCATGAGGTTTGCACACACCCACCACTCAAGCCTATCCAGGTGTCTCTGGATGGCATCCCCTTCCTCCAGCATGTTGACCACAACACACAAACTTGGTGTTGGGAAACTTGCTGAGAGTGCACTCAATTCCACTGTCCATGTCACTGACCAGATTTTTAAATATTAAATATTATTTAAACATGAAAAGCTATAGACTGAAGCACTCCTACAAGAACTTCTACTATGAAGTGAGGGCTAGAGCTATATGGAAATTGAAGTTCCATAAAATTTAACAAAAAAAACAACCATAAAGCTGCAGTGATGTGAATGATTTTACAACTTTAACTTTCCAGTGCAGCACAAGTGTTAAGTGCTTATTCTGCAGGGACATTTACTGCGGAAAGTGAATTTAATTGCATGTGAAAAGCTCTGAATAGAAATGTCTGGGTGGTTAAATCAACCTGCCTCCTCATATGGTCGTGCCAATACATTTCAGCTTTGACCTGGCAAAAATATCTTGAAAGGACTATTTAGAGGCTGAGAGAGTAAAAAACTCCAAATCCTTCTTGCCCCAGATAAAGGCGCTAATAAGGCACATTACAGCTCAAGACTGCTGACCTAAGAAGAAACGGAAGAAGCTTCATGACTTCAATTCAACCAGCAATGAACTGTCCAAGGGCTGAATAGGAGCAGAGAACAGAGACCTGATCAGTACCAATTACATGAAAGACACAATTACAAGGAGCAGGAGGAAAGGCCAATTAAAGTCACAAAGCAAACACAAGACTGACCGCTGGAGGACATGCTTAACTAATGGAAGTCACAAGAAAGACATTGAAGTACTGGAGCAGGTTCAGAGAAGAGCCATGAAGCTGGTGAGGGATAAGTCTTAGGAGGAGAGACTGAGGGAGCTGAGGTTGTTCAGCCTGGAGAAAATAAGGTTGAGGGGAGACCCTACCACTCTCTACAACTACCTGAAAGAAGGCTGTAGACAGGTGGGGCTGTCTGTCAGGCTTTCTTCTCCCAAGTGACAAGTGATTCAACAAGATGAAATGGCCTCAAGTTGTGCCAGGGGAGGTTTAGATTGGATATTCAAGAAAAACTTCTTCACCAAACGGGTTATCAAAGGTTGGAACAGGCTTCCCAGGGAAGTGGTGGAGTCACCATCCCTGGAGGCATTGAAAAGACGTGGTGCTTTTCAATGATGATGTCGTGCTGAGGGACATGTTTTAGCAGTGGTTTCAGCAGTGTTAGGTTGATGGTTGGACTTGATGATCTTAAAGGTTCCTTCCAACCTTGACAATTCTATGATTCAGCCTTCCTGAAACTGCCAACTATAAACCTCAAAGTTTAAGTGAGCAGTAAAGAGAAAAGAGCCAGGAGTAATTTTCAGGTTGGAAATGACAATGCCTGCTCAGGGGTCCTATTATCTCCACCACAGTTTTTATGGGATGGCTCAGCAGGCTCCCTTTCCTTGACGGATAGGATGCTGCATCACCACTATTCAGGACCTGCTGCTGCTGACCAGCGACCACTAGTCTGCCGATGGTGTACTCAAAGCAATGGGACCTATGCAAAAGCTTCCCACAGCTCAGAGAGGTCTGAATGCTCCCACTGAACCTCAGATGACAGGAGCAACAAAAGTAATCACTAGTGTGGAGAAGGTCAGATCAGGCCAAGCGTCAGGAGAACATTTGTATGAATGTACTGTTTGTTCTTTTATTTTTCTAGAAACATTTGTACCTAAGTGTCAAAGTAATGATCCTTCATCACAAAACTGTTTCTAAACTTACACTGAGGAAGCTGTGAGTTACAATTGCAACACAAGTATTATAACAAGACTTATCTCATATTCCAACCACATTTAGAACTGTAGAATTTCTTGTACTATATTAATATTGAACAGGGCTTTCAAACTGAAGATAGATGTCAAAGATCAAAGGTAGCTGTCTATTAGAAAGAAAAGAGAGTTTAGTTTGCCAGCTATCCTCGAAAAGCTTTCTAGTGAAATAAATTCCAGTCTGATTATTCAGTACTGAAACAAAACACAGAGTGATTGTATTTGAATAAGCTAGCAACTCTGATAGTTATAGCTTTCAGTGTGCAAATCCAAACTGTCCTGACAGCAGCCACTAATTTAAAAATAATTACACAGAACTCACTAGAAGCTTTTGTTAGGAACTGCTTCTTTGAAAGGTTTGCTCAGAATTACAGGTCCTTTAGAACCATGAATTGAAAGGGAACAGAAAACATACTTTTTTTTAGAGAAACTTCCTTTTCATTTAAATCTCTGTAAACTACAAGCTAGTGAGTTGTTTTGTTTTATACCCTAAACATGACTTGAACACCTCTTAAAACAGTTTCAGTTGTAGAGACTGAAAATCTTTGGATGTGGCACAGACAAAATGGTATTATCCAGGATGTAAATCTTGTGGATGCGAAATATTTTTGAGAAAAGTTCCTTAGACTACTTTATAGAATGGGACAAGAGCTGTCACAGTGGTGTGTCAACTGCACCACTCAGCTTGGTGTCATCCACAAAGACCTCTGCAGGACATCACTCATCACTGATCTCTATTCAGCCATTGATGTTGAGCTGTCAATCACTACCCGCTTGGATGCTACAATCCAACCAACTCCTCATCCACTCCACAGTCCAACCAACAAATCCATCTCTTGAATTTAAAGAGAAGGGTCATGTCAAAGACCTTACAGAAATTCAGACAGATGACATCTGTAGCTCTTCCTTTGTCCAATGATGCAGTCGCTTCTATGATGCATAGAAGGCCAATAGGTTGGTCAGGCAGGACTTGCCCTTGGTGAAGCCATGCTGGCTGTGTTGAATCACCTCCCTGTCCTCCATGTGCTTTAGCAAAGTATCTAGGAGGCTCTATTCCATGATCTTCCCAGGCACAGAGCTGAGGCTGATAGTTTGGTAGTTGCAAGGGTCCTCCTTTCTACCCATTTTGAAAATGTGTGCATTTCCCTTTTTCCAGGGAAAAATATTATCACTGATACTCTTCTTTATATAAGGCAAAAATTAAAAGGATTCTGCATTTGTTAGAATTTCAGGAGCATTGATGACTGTTAACACTACTGCCTTATTACTATTGGATGAAGTAAGCNCTTGCCCTTGGTGAAGCCATGCTGGCTGTGTTGAATCACCTCCCTGTCCTCCATGTGCTTTAGCAAAGTATCTAGGAGGCTCTATTCCATGATCTTCCCAGGCACAGAGCTGAGGCTGATAGTTTGGTAGTTGCAAGGGTCCTCCTTTCTACCCATTTTGAAAATGTGTGCATTTCCCTTTTTCCAGGGAAAAATATTATCACTGATACTCTTCTTTATATAAGGCAAAAATTAAAAGGATTCTGCATTTGTTAGAATTTCAGGAGCATTGATGACTGTTAACACTACTGCCTTATTACTATTGGATGAAGTAAGCTTTGGCATTTAAATCAAAGGCAAAGATGAATACACAGATTCCTTTTCTCAGTTACCTTATTGTCCTTTTCCAACAGAACATTATTTGTATTTTCAGCTTTATTACAGAAACTCTCAACAAGCCCTGAAAAACACTCATCAGAAAACAGCTGATTAAGCAAATAAAATGCCCTTTCACAAGGACATCTCACACTAATACTTCAAGATTTCAAATGGATTGTAGAACTGCCAGGCAAGACCAAATTGCTTTGTTGCTTCTATTTTTGCTTTTCCTTTTAACAATGAGATGTAAAACAAATTACTTTCAACAAGTGGGGAATAAAAGACTTACAAATTTTTTTAATAGAAAACTTTGACTTGTTGATTTTGTATAACTACAATACAAAGAAAATATTTTCCAGATTTAATTTTTACAGAGTTAAATCATTCACTTGTTAGTTTGCTAGTGGTCCTTACATGGTTTATTGAAGAAAAACTTCCAAGCCACAACTATCCTTGTATACACTTAATATGCATCACCACTACTTATGCTATGCTCAACAGAATGCCAGCTTATTCTTCCAAATACTATTAACTCAGAAGACCCTTTTCTCTGTTCTCCACTTCCAGAGACATTAAATCAAGGGAAGCCCAATTAAATTCTGGCTTTTCTTCCCTTTCCATAGATCTCTTCTATTTTTCCATCAGTTCCTAAGTGAAGCAAGAAACTAAGACAGAGGACATGGAAAGGAGAAGGAAAACAATATAGAAATTCCTTGCACTTGTCTAACCAAGTGTGTAGTCATGTATTAGTATCTCCAGTGACTTGCAGAAATGATAATTCCTTTGATGGGATCAAAGCTTAAAAAAAGTATTAAAACAGGATTTGGAAAGCAGAGGGTATTCCCCATAGAATACTACAGTTTCATGAAAGGTCAAAATCCAGGGTGTCTTTACTTCACCATATTGCTTAAACACATTCTGTGTAACTAATATATCCAGGCAATATTGCATTCAGTAATTAAAAATATGTATTTCTGGATTCTTGGAAGTCAGAACAGCAAACAGTGGCAGGTGTTAAATTTAGGCTGTTTGTACTCTATATAGGATAAAGAAGATTGGAAAAATTCATGCCGCTGCTTGTGGGAGAAAATGCTGAAGTGTGTTAGACACACATTTCTTTTCCTAGAATCAACAACTCTTTACGAAGTCCAGGCTCACTGACAGATACAGAGACTTACCATGATGATGAGAACAGATTCCATAGCGTTCTTTACATTTTTACTCTCCATACTATTATTCTAAGCTTTGAAAGAAGGAATATGCTTCTAGTCAAAATCACATCATTGAAAAATGTATGTTATCACAAGGATAACATTTTGTGAGATCATCTGTATAAAAAGACAAAGATTCTAGTTCCAGTTTAATTTTAAAATCTTCTGAAAACAGAAAGTAAGAAAGACTGGAGAGTGTGTACTTGTGCATGAAAAGAATAAAAGACTGATTAATAATCCAGATGAAGGGGCAATGAGTATATTCAAAGAAGGATTCTGATGAGATTTAACTGGACAGCTCAAGGATATCTAGCGAGGTCAAAAGCTGACAAATGCAAAGCAATGCAGATGTCATGGTAAAAAAAAACAACCCAAAGTTATGCTTCCTAAATTAAATATGAAAATTTAATGTAGGAAACTTAAAAGCATTTCAACATTCTGGGCAGCTCATTCTATCTGCTGAACAAGCAGAAATTGGAAAAAAAAAAAAAGATATAACATTGAGAAACAAAATGCAATTTTTATTTTTTGACAGAAGTCTGAAATTATGAAATTCCATTATGGAAATTAATATTGCAGCTTCATGTAAAGTCTTTAGCTACATTATTTGCAAAATTATATCACAGGATTAGAAGCCAACCAAAACATTCAGAGGGATTACAAACCAAGAACTTTGCAGTCAGGAGTGACTAGCTCAGCTATAGATACTGGCATTATAGACCCTCTAAGCTTATGTACAAGGAGAACTGACTCATCAATTCTTCTAATACCCTCTAATAAATCTAATCCTTCTAATAAACCTCTTCTAATATCATGAGAGTTTGATAACTTGGATGGACAGGAAGATATACCAACTGTGATCTAAACTCAGAGCAAGAGGCTGTCAGATCCCAACAGTTCAGATAATAAGGCGGAAAAGGGTGTCTATAGCTAATTGATACCCAGCTATGAAAATTTGTTGAGATGTCAACCAACAAGCCAATAGTTTATACACTGCAGTACCTTTTATGGACCAAGACATTTGGGGGTGAGCTGCAGACCTATTTAAGACACAGAGATGTTCAAAATTGCATCTACAGCTGTTTTAATTAAAAATTATCTTTGATATTATAGACAAAGATGCATTGAGTAAGCTTCTAGGCAACATCCCAGGAAGTAAGGGTTGGACTTAACCTAATTGCCTACTGAAAAAAAGGATTCTACAGAAACACATGAGATCACTTTACTTTATGTGCTAGTGTATCACGCTGAATGGGTTTTGGCTTTGCATGCAAAAAGTGGTCAAGACAACTCCTACCACTAACAGACTTAGCACTATTAAGAACTATATAGTTTAAATAAATAAAGCAGTTCTGGTCTCATAAGCATAAGAAAGGAAGATGTGCAACTATATGGATGCTTACACACAAAAGAGTCTGTTTACTATGGCTCCTCCAATAAGTTCTCATTTAGACAAACAGCTGTGCTAGGGTTTATTCCAATTCTAAAAATCCCAGACAACACAGATTAATGATCAGGCTTCTTCATGGAATTGGATACCTTCCACAAAGATGCAAAAGAATATGGACAAGCATATGTGCTAGAACACATGAGTATATGCAGCACTGAAGTTACAGACCAATACAGTTGCTGTAAGTCAAATTTGGAAACAGACTCCATAAAAGTGGACTACATAAAATAAGAATAAAAGCTGGTAAATGTATGGAAAAATACAAAAGGGCTTTCACAGTCCACCGCTTATTATGTACGTTAGTCTAACTTAAAGTACTGCTCCAAAAGTATAGTATACTCATAAATATTTAATGCTCAATTTTATATACTAAGTAATGATGTGGTTGTCTGTCCTCTCAGGGAATCGTGAACACAGAAATCAAGGGGGCAAGCACAGTTGTCCTTCAATGCTGTACAAAGCTTTCTGAGAACACTGGCATGTGCATCTGCAGACTGCAGGATGCTGGAAAGGAGTTGACTAGTAGTTGCATAGAATCTGCCTTTCAAACCTGGTTAAACCAGGAAAATGCATGTTGATTAGACTCTCAAGATGATACTTTCACTGTCTGTCCTTCTGTCAGCTAAAACAGAGTTACTTATTTCACAGCCTTTTCAAATCACATAACTTCATTCCCATCTACTTCATTCCCTAGAACACTTTGGAGTTCTTCATTAATAAATTCCATGGGTCTCGCAAAGAGCATTCTCTGGCTTCACCCTGCCAGGCCCCAGTGACACAAAAAGCATTGCTCTATAAAAACATGCGTTCTTATTATCAACAAAATTCTGTTTTGGCATGTATGCTGATCCTAGTTACTTTTAGCAGCAAAAACTGCAAAGAAAAGGATTGATGTGATGAAAAATGAAGGTCAGAGAGAGTTTAAATGCACTAGAATAGGACAAAGACTTAAAATATGGCATTTATAATACAGATACTGTAGTTTAGCAGCATGAAGTATTTCTTCTTGAATAATTCAAGAGTCTGGTTCAGAACCCTAACCTAAGTGCTAATTAGCCACAGCAATATACTTACTTTCAACAAAAATATAAAATAAGATCTAATTAATGACCATTTCCAGTGGCAAAAGATGAAGTTCTCTAATTTATTTCTGAAAAAAGACACTAAAAGAGAAACAAAATGAGAGGGGAGCTTTAAAGGAAAAAAGCATTTCAAAAGCTAGCTTCCTGCAGGCATTTCAGCACTTAGGGCATAGTGCTCTGGTAAGCCCTTGGAACTTGTTATTCCAAGAGTAAGATGATTTTTTTCTCTTTAGGAGAAACCTCTTCTATGCAAGTAAACAGAGTAAGATTTTTTTAACTAAAAAAGGGACAAATTGAGCCTGCCCAGTTCTTTGAAACTAAGTTGATCCAGCTGCTGATTACACAGTACCTTACTATAACATGGGTTTTGGAGTTTACCACTGGAAAGCAAGGGGTTATGAGAGGTACTTATAGAACTCAGAAATTTTGATAACACAGAGTAGAAGGTCACTAAATCATAGATAAATGGCAAAAGGTTTCTTAATTGGAGTTACAGCGTGCTCACTAAAACTGCTTCCACTGTTATCAACCATATTATCTACAGTACTCATTTGATTCAAATTACAAATTCAACAGTAATACAATAAATAATCCCTAGCTAATAAGACGTAAGATTTCAATTGACATACATATATAATTTATCTTTAAATTAAATAGCAGCTGACTCGTGCATTTTATTGTTCTAAATATCACAGTGACAGCAGCAGAGCATTTCATAATAATGCTAAAACTGTTTTATTAACTTGTGTTCTGTGCATGCCTTAAGTGATTAGCAGTACTGATCAAGGATGTAGAAGGACAGATGTTTAATTGGCAGTGAGAACACACGAGTGAATTCTCAGATGTCAAGTTTCAGGCAGAAATTCAAGAGAAATACATGCCCATAGCTAAAGCGAGTAACATTACTGAGTTTTAAATGCCTATTTAAGACCTCCTTGATTAGTGAAGTATTAAAGCTTTTTTATTCTTGCCTCAGAACCTTAGTTTACTTCTGATTTAGGTACACAGGGATGCAAAGACAGATCTTTAAAAGAAGGTATTCTCCATTAAAAATCTGCAAGTCATGAGGATGATTTACATTTGAGAGAGTAAAGGCATTGTGTGTGTACTCAGCTGAAACTAAGATGTGAGCTCCTCCCTGCAACATTTCTCAGCAACAACACAACATCATAATTGTGCCAAACTGCTTGCAAATAAGCTTTTCCTTTAAAGAGACATTAGCCTTATGATTTCCAGCACAGCAATTCCTTAAACTTTTCAAAAATTTCATTTCAGGGATGGTACTACAGATATTACTGTTATTCCTTCCTGTATTTGCTTCTTCACATTCATATTGACACATTCTTTCTACCTCCCTTAGCATCCTTTTAAGAATTTGCATATTTTGTCATATCATATAATCAAAATAAAGTCTCTACACCCCTATTATTATCCATTTCCATCTTCATTTCCAATATTTGAGACACAAACCTGGTGAAACCAGAAGCTTTACAGCGTCTGTGAAATTCTGGAAATCCTTATTCGGAAAGCTACCACTTTCTAAGAACATGTTCTGCTGGTTCAATCTTTCTCTACATAGAGCTCAGCAGTCTTGCATTCTGTCATTTTTACTTCTACAAAGTGGGTTTCCATCTCTCACAAAAGTGTGTATGTCCTTTTGACATGGACACAGTTACTATACAACGTATAATGCAATGGGGCCACTGGGACAAAGTTTTCTTCTACTATGTAAAAAAAAAATGAAGGCTCTGGAAAAGTTTAAGAATATATCATTTCTTTGTAAAGCAGATGAAAACTAAATAATTTCTCAGTAGTTCTTCCTTCTGCTTATCAAGAGCTTTTTTTTCCTTTTAAACTTACCAGGCATTATAATGTTGGAAAAACCTAGTTTCCTTGTTATGGATACTCCATGGGTAAACATGGATGTATATTCTCTTCGAATTTGTTCTATGTCTCCATGAAGCAACTGAAGAGAAACTGCCAGACCTGAAAATGAAGAGAAAAACAAGGAAAAATATGCCATTCAAAGAGACTTTGGTCATCACTGCCTCTTAAATTCTTATATATCTGCAAGTATGTATGCATTCCTCAGAACTCAGAAAATTCAGAGACTTCAATAATACCAAGCCAACCCACCTTAATTTTTTTATGTATTTGGGAAGGGTACCAACATCTAGAAATCAATAAGGACTTGAGAACAACTACCCATAAAAAAGCATTTGCAAATTATTAGTGATGCATAACTTAACTACAATGACACATCATGTCAAAATTATCTCAATAGGAATAGATTGAGGCCTTAACTGGAAATAGAATTCTAAAAAAGTCAATTTAGAGAAATGTCAATCAGTACTATCATAATGGCTGAAATTACATGTTTTTTTTCCCAACAATCATCAAATTTAATCAGTCATGCTCTTTCCTATGTTTGCTAGAAGACATGCAAAATGCAAGGGTGTCCATAGAATCATTATCCAATATTTATTCTTTTAGAACAAAGGAAGAATAACTTAATCTACTATACCTAGAGCATAAAAATAAATTGCAACCAGTATACTTCATTACTGGCAGTCGGACTAAATGATCGTTAAAGATCCCTTCCAAACAAACCATTCTACAATTCTCTGATTACAACTGTGATTAACAAAAACAACATACATGCCTTTGGTTATTTCAAATATTATCATTGAAGCAAGTGTCAGTATGATACAGTTTGTAAAGATTAATCTTCCCTGACCTTCCACATTACTACAGCATATCACGTGTCAACATACAGATCAAGGAGAAGATAAAAGCAAACTCTTCATATACACTGAACAACTGGAGATAAACAGACAACTCAGAAGAGTCATAATTAATTTTAGATTAAGCTTAAATAAATCACATGTACACACAGACTGAACAAGGTCATTGGTCCTTTGGTCTTTGCAAGAAATTTCCCCTACAACCACGTTACTATTTACCCAAATAAATTTACTTGAAGTTTGATGCTTCTTAAATTAGAGGTTGAAAAATCTGTCCTAAATACTGCCAGTCCAGGCTACTGCAGTAAAGAGATCAGAGATCTAATTAGCTTGACAACTTCTATTCTCCTCCTCTTATCTGCACTTACATTTTATTGTTTTGACAACTCCAGAAAACGTGATACTCTCACCAGACTTCTGCTCCCCTATGAAAAACTGCTCACCTACACATCTTCAACTGAGTACATAAATCTTGCAAGGAAACATGTTCAGTAAAGTCTGTTCTGTTTTAAGGGCTTTATTTAATGCATGGACACGAATTATTTTGGTAATGGGAATTTATTCTGTGCTTATCCAGTTAATAACTTTTAGGAAGTAGAGACAATTACTATTGGTGTAGACAAGAACACAAACCACACCATGGCCAGCTGATGGTACAGGAGCTTGGTAAAAAGTCACACAGGCAAAATTCAGATTATTAGAGCAGGGGAAAAGTTTTTTTATTCCTGGAAAGAGCAAGGCTGGGTACAGCTCTCTTGCAAATATGGATATTTAGTCCACCTCCAGTCTTGTTTCTTTCCTATTTTAAGAAATTGTTATACATACATATGTATAATCATACCTACATATGCTCCTATTGCACTGTTTCGTTGGCAACTTAAAAAAACCCTTTGCCATTGCTCTAGATCACATCAACCATAACAGTGTTAATCAGATATTGTACACTGCCTGTTGTTGAGTAAAGTTACTGTGTTCTCTAGACAAAGAGTTGAAGACCCCAAATCCAATTATTGTTACGGTTTTCTTTGGGTACAAATTTCACAGGTTTCACTGAAGAACTTTATTCAGCTCAAAAGTGAGATGTGTCAAAAAACCTCAATGGTAAAATAATTTTAACTTGAGAAATAAGCTGCCTGTCAAGGATTTGAAGTACTTTCTCATGCAAGGTAAGAAAGGTATTAGAGCTCTCTGTCTCACAGCATTCATTGTTAGAAAATGAAGAGTTATCTTTTTATATATAAAACCATCAAGGAAATATCTCAGTGAACACACTTAAAACAAAGTTTAGTCATTTTACCCATATTTTAAATACATCTTTGGAATATAAATGCTAGGCATCCTTCAGAATAATGAAGAGCATTAGAATATAAATAGCAGTTACTTTAAAATGTTATATTGCATAAACAGTCCTATATAATAGGAAAGAGTCAAACTAAAGCAGAATGAAAACAGAAAGACACACATGAAAGTAAGTCCAAAAAACCTCCAAACCCCAAAGTTTCAAGTTTACAATCTTGCCACTGAGGATCCAGCTGCCAAATGAAATGGGAACTGACATGAAGGGAAGATGATCTTATAAATCTGGTAAAAATGCTAACATCAGGAGCATAAGGCCCAAGGAAAAGAAGGCAGTAAAGTCTACTGCTTGCTCTCTCAAAGCTCCACTAATTTTGCAAGGAAACTAGCCCCACACTGCATTAAGGACCTCAAATCAGGAGATGCACGCTGTTACTGAGGTGGTACACCCAAATTACAGAATAGGTTGCTTTAATTCCCACTAATTTGTGACATTCAGGATCTTGTGATGGGCAAAAGGAACACACTGTATATGAAAAGCCAGCACCATATTTTTAATCCTAATGAAAATTATAACAGTCTAATCAAAGCATCGCCATTTGTCAATTTACAATGATACTAACACAGTCCAAACAAAATACTGTTAAAATTACACAATCTTTCTAGTATCTACCCCTTGCTCACTCTTCCACTGCCCCTCTGGAGTCTTGAGGTCAAAGGTTTCAACCTGCAAAGGTCGTATATTATCAGCATTCCAAGTCCTTTGCCATAAGGAGTTGCCCGCTTCTTCCACTCTCTAGGCTCCTCCTGGAACAAACTTTATGTTTATTAATGTGCTTCACACCTTGTTATTTCTTCACTAGTTTGAATGTCTGTATTATATCTTCATATACGATATGCTTTATATATGCCACATTATCTGCCCTTAGCTCCCTTTGTTTCCTCTAAAATTGGTTTTATTCTGCTCTCGATCTACTATTGAGATCTTCTATTCCATGACCAGTAATTGGCCACTGGTGAGCTCATAGATGCAGGGCCTCTAGTATCCTCCCATGCCAGTACTTTAAAGACATGTGACCATAACTGAAGCCTTGACTTTTCTATGTTCCATTTTAGTCTAGGATTAGAGATAGCTAACTCTACAAAGAGTAAATACATCTTGCAAGTATCTATTAAACACAAATACATGTACTAAAGTGGGTTAACACCACATACTGTACAAAGCTAAGCAAGAGCTAAAATATAGTAGTTATAATTTATTGTTTGTCATTAGATAAATGCTTTTATAAGTCAGAACAAATCTCCAAGCAGCTAAGACAAGTCCAGCCAGCCAAAACCAGATATGTAATGAGGACAGTGTTGTCAGCTAAATAAAAAGCCTGTGGCCAGTTACAAGCCACAGCAAGCACATATTTATGGGTCTATTAAAATATAATACACTTGCCAAAGAAACTAGACACCTATCATGACTAAGGGACCATGCATCCGAAATAAGTCATGGGGAAGAGGCACTTTAAGAAGACAGAATAATCCATATTTTACAACGGACTAAAATTTGTATCCATATTATAAATCAAGTTACATGACTATCAGTTAGAGTTAACTTACATCATTTAAAACACACCGACACATAAGAAAGCCATTCAGATTTGAAGTGAAGAGGGACTCCCTCAGACACACTGCAAAACAAAGTGGAATGAAGAGGAACCAACTAGTTGAAAGATACCACCTTTCTCACCGAAACGTCACCAGAATTTTGTGTGCCATAAAGCCACTGAACTCAAGTTACAAGTGATTAAAGCTGCCTCTATGGAGAAGAAAGGAAGGGGTGGAGAGGAAATCTTACTGTTCCTAGAAAGGAAGGTTTAATCACCAGACAGTAATAAGACAGGGTCAAGGTGGAGTAGGCTTCCAAAGAATTTGGTCAGCAGCCAATCTGAGAGAGAACATTTCTGGTGGAAGACACACAAGGAGAAGGAATGCAATCAAAAGAATGCAGAGATATTCTTCTTGTAGATGAAGATAGAAAGTTAATTCATTAACGTTTCTCCTGCGAAAACATGAATACCTTTTCTGTCACATAACAAAGGTAATATCCTTAATTGTTAGTTTATTCCATTTCAATGATGTATGTCAACATCAGTTCTTTCTTATCTAATTTCATGCACAAGACAATAAAACGATCAGCCTTAGAAAAAAATCAGAGGATTCCTGCTGGAACAGCTGTGCATGGACAAAGCGAAATAGAAAACTGCAATGTGCCACCATACACTGCATCTGACTGTGGCTGTTATGATCATTACACCATCTATAAGACCTAGACTCTACCCAAAACTTTGTAGCTAGAGCATTAGAAGCTAAAACATAACAATGAAAATGATTATCCAGTCTCTGAAAGACTGGCACATATTCTTTAATTAGGTACATAGTGTAGCTTTGTCCCCTCAGAAAAAAAAATCAATTACCTCCCTAGTGGTAATAATACCCTCTTGTGTTAGCTATTATTCTTTATTTGTTCCAGTTTTGAAAATATTACTGCAAAACTCTGTGTGGTACAGCAAACAGATCTGCTTTTATTTCTTTTGCAAGCATATGACATTTCTCACAATTAACTTGTACCGTAATTCATCACAGATTATTTTTATCACTCATATTAAATAGAATACAGAAAATTGACAAATTGCTGAATAAGCATTCCAGATTTTTGTGAGAGCATTTTACCTTAAAACAGCTTTTATATCGCATTATTGATTTCTGCATTTAGTTATGACAAATGGCAACTGTTCATTATACTTACAGATCACTTATTTGCATTTGAGCGTGTGGGGGGAAGGGGAAAGCATTTACATTCAGCTTCTATCTACTGGTGGCAGAGGATCTTAGATCATATTAAGAAGAAAATGCCTAGCAGCTGCTCAGGAAGCTGAGAAAAAAAAAACTTGGACAGAATGATATTCAGCACTATTTGTATTTTGAGAAAGGTAATAAAATAAGGCATCTGTCCAAATAAAGCTGCCTAAGGGTGTTAATAGTATTCTGAAAGCATACAGGTGTTCCCATTTCTGGTAGTATTTAAACTGAATTACCACCGCAAAGATTATACCAGCAGATTTCCACACTGTTATTAGCAAACAAGTGATTTATTGATGTAATGTGACCTGGGAAAAATAACTATATAAATCCTGTGCAATTTGACTACAGCAAAACCTATGTAGTAAATCCCATAAATTACAGTCTGGGAATAGGGAGGGGAAAAAAAAAAAAAAAAAAAAGAGTGAGGTAGATTCAATCCTCACTGGCCTTGTTAAAGACTTGATTGTGATTACTTTGAATTATCAAAGGAAACTCCAAACACTTTCTCTTTTCCTCAGCTTTAAATTCTGTTTTGTAGCATAGTAAAATAACAATGCAAGAAAAGCAGCCTTTGCAGAAGGTTGACAACTTTCTTGGATCTCACAAATTAAATGAGCTCTCCTACCTAAGGCTTTTGTCAGAAATGCCCTCAAGTGCAGAAAGTTGGTTTGGTTTTTTTTTCTTGTTCACATGGAACATAAAAACTTAAATGCAAATGACGTCATATTATCACAAGGAAACTGGCTTGGAATTTCTTTACGGGGGAGATGGCAGTCTCCATTATTTTTTGCTAGAATCACCATAAAGAGAAGGTTAATGGACCAGAAGGATAAATGACTATTACAAGCATCTAGTCAAGCCTCCTTATAGAGACAAAAATCGCAGCAACAATTTCTCCAATTCTTACCTTAGTAAGCCAAATTTGATGCTCTTTTCTATTATACAATACACATAGGATGTCAATACCCCTTTCCACACTGTAAAACTTATACTGAAAAAGCAAATTACCTTGCTCAAAAGTTTTTTATAATTACATTGATACATACTGATTTGTTAACTGGAATATTAGGCATTCCATAAAAGATAAAATTTTACATTTGTTTTTTATGCTGCTTCTAGTGCAAATAACAGGCAAAAGGTTGCAGGGAAACATCTCTTATTTTTTCCTTCATGGAGTGCATTTCTGCCATGAAAACAGCTTTCACACCCTTGTGTAAAATGTAGCTACTTGGATTCCACCTGTGTCTCATTTCAAATAAGAAACAGTTGATGTTTAATAGGGACCTAAAGAAAGCGTTAAAAAACAAACCTCCCCCTCCCCCCCCCAAAAAAAAAAAGCCCAGGTAATGCTTGTAATGAATGTGTAAATATAACTCTTGACAAAGCTAAAATCACACTGTTGAAGAAGCTAAAATCACACATGAACATTCTATAATTTATTATTTGAAGTAGTGTTAAGACTTTTTATTCTTTCAGTAGATAAACTACAGAAAATCAGAAAATCAACGCTATTTAATACTAATGAATAAATTTAATTTTTGGAAAACAAAAAATAATATACAAAAAGTAATAAAAACCTCACTGCTAAGACATAATCCAGATGGAAATAGGAGCCAGCTATTCTTCCCATGTGGCATTAGCGAGGAAGTTCTGGGATTAAATTGGGTGCCGTTTCTGCAATCACATGCCTAATTGCAGCGCTGCGATGAACAGCAAGTCATGAACAGCTTCTACTGGACAAGAAAACATCCCTGACAGTATCACAGCTGCACATTTTTCATTCTTCTCTAAAAAGAAGTCTTTTAGCAACACCCAAGAACCACAGTATGAATTTAACTTTATTAGAGCCCTTATTTCCAGCACAGTATACAAGTCATGCCACAGGAAGGACACTTACAGACAACTACACCAAAAATCTACCTTAAACTTGATTTTTTTAAGTTCTTATAGTAAAGCCAGAATTTTCATAAACAACAACATGACCTTCAGCTGCTGCAAAAATGTACAAAATTACACCTGGTCTATCAATCTGATGCCTTTAAGGATTAATATTTTTTTCCCCAAACCACATAATTTATGCTAGATTAGGCTACAAATTTTAAAGATTTGCTTACCCCTGAATTTGAGGAATGGGTTTAACATTAGATTGCCAAACAATATCGCCCTGTAAAAAGTATTTGAAAAAGTAAAGTTTGACAAATCCTTGTCTAAAAATCTGCTCTAATCCAGCATTTTTCTACATCAAAGTTGTCATTCAGGGCCAAATGATCTTGAGAAACAAAACAGAATGCCACTGTATACTTAGTGAAGCACATATGAGCACTATTCATATTTTAAATGTATTTCAAATAGCAGCCTTCAGTGACAACTAATTCTTAAACACGTCAAAATAGAATACATATAATCTTCTTGTCACAAAACCTAACAAAGATTAAAACTGACAGATTAATAAATTGTAGTAGAACTAGAATAATTAAACAAATGCACTTGCTGTTTAAATGTTAGTGATGTATAGATAGAAAATACATTTCAATGCACCAGCGACACATTTGTGAACCCTGCAGAGAACAGACAAGCAAAGATCTTCTCCTCTTAGCTGAGCTCCACTCATCTCTCCATTGTGAGCCTATACCTCCCTTTGGGGGCCAACAGCCATAGCTGCTCCCAGCAGGGAATGTACACTTTGTTTCGCATCTGGTATTTCTGATGCTGATTCACAGGAAGATGCTCTCCTCAAGAACCCTGACTAGGATAACACTGTGAACTACTGCAGTATTGTCACACATAGTCACGCTATTTCTTGTATCTAGAAAACACTCTGAGTTACCACAGTTCTGTTCTTAGAAATACTGCACTCTACTGTAAACTTACAGCAAGCTGCCAATTCCCTGCTGTATTTGACTTCTTGTAGCTATTGATTATATAAAGTACGGAAAAATTATGCTCCTCAGTTATACCACTTCACAGGACCTCTTGCAGTTTCTGCACAGCAAGGTAAATAACAATTCTAACAGACTTCCCCCTCCATATCAATGAATTTGTAAACCAAAGATTATGTTTTTTGTGAAATAGGAGATGAAACAGCCAATGTATGTGGCTTTCTGCCTTTTAATTTCTCAACGTTTGACAACAACCATGTAGAAACGCATATTATTAGAGTGTCAAGATGCTGCTGAATGCAGGTAAATAGTGTGGAAAGACATATACTGCCCTAAAGCACATATCACTGTTTCTATCCAACTGTGTCTATTGCCATAGAGTCACAGAATCACAGAATTGTGTAGGTAACTTTAAGTAGGTAGGAACTTTAAGATCATCAAATCCAATCATCAACCTAACACTGCCAAAACCATCACTAAACCCTGTCCCTAAGTACCATATCTACCTCCAGGGATGTTGATTCAGTGGCGTCCCTGGGCAGCCTGTCCCACATTTTTAGTTCTCCCAGGCAAAAGGAAAACAAATCACGCTGATTTGGCACATCCATTTGACAGCCTCTGTTAAGGCCTTACATTAACTTTAACCTTTTAACACCATCACACTAGGATTCAGAGAAGAGCACCCTCAAAGATTTGGCAGCAAAGAGTCAGAGAGTTGAAGGGGAAAAGTGATGGGTCAACATCCATACCTACAGCTTCTCAAGTGCTAAACTATTTTATTTTTTTTTTAGCAGCTGAAGCTAAGCTTCTCCTCCAGATGCAAAGACCTCACCAATTTCAGTCTAGTAGCAAATATTATATAAATTTTAAAACAGATGGGTGCTAAGGAAAGATAATGCTTTTCACCTTCCTGTCTCTGAGTAGACTAGAGGATCAAAACAAGTGACTACTTGCAGAAGTCAGCAGACAGTGATCATATTGGTTAGTTCAGTTATTAGTTCCAAAGAACACTTCCTCCACATGAGATTCCAGTTTGAAATTAAAAAACGTTTTTCAGCAAGTTAATATTTAGAATCCATACTGGTCTTAGGACTTGCATCTTGTCAGATGATTTTGTGCACTGGATTACTCTACCTTGTGCCTTCTCTGACCAAGTCTTATCCAACCACCGAGCTAGACAGATTTAGTACCAACTGACATGTGCTGAGCAAAGAAACAAGGACACATATGAGGTACAACAGTTCTCTAAAGCCCAGGATGTTTGATTTATGAAACTTACTTTGGTCTGGCTGAATTAAAATGATAGCAGTGTAATGAAATTGAACTGCAAAACAGTTAGATCCCACTTTGAAATTGGCTCCCCTCTGAACTAATGTTGCATCATATAACCTCCTGAGGATCCTTTCAACCTAACTTACTGTATTATTTAATAAACAACTTTCCCCTTTAAGATAACATGTTCTTCCTCATGATGGGATTCTTAGGAAACATCTGTCAACAATATTAAATATTAATAAATATTAGAAAAAAACCCAACAACCTAAAAGTAGAAGAAATCATGCTCAAGCCAAGAGTGGCAAGAGAATTTCCACCATTTGGAATGTGATTCCTCTAAAGCTTAAGGCCCTCCCATTAATTAAAGCTAACGTGTAATTAACAGTGTTTCCAGTGGAGATGCAATGTAGGTTTGGCATTGCTACCACAGAATGCACCACACTGTGTTCAGTAGACATGCAATTACGTTACATCACTCTTGTTTAGTTCATCTGAGCATTCCAAGATCACGGCACAGAAAAGATCTTACCACTGCATTCACTATTTTCATGGAATCCGCAGAAGAGTCCAAAGCTTAAAAGGAGCTAGATACAGTTACAATTTCTTACACTAGTAATTTCATCTCTATAAGTTTTGAAAGAATTTACACCTTCTTTGTTGTAACAAGTGAAAACCGTGAGTATCTTTGTCTCAGCTCTCAAGATTTACTGCATCAGGCATATGTAGCTTTTCAAGACTTGCTATAATGGAATTGAAATTGGCATTTACACAGGATCTTACACACGAGAATCTTAGGAAAAGAAAGTGAAAAGCAGAGCAAATAGGAATGTCTTGCATCCCCTTACAACTAAGCTATTCAGTCTTTCTTCTCAAAGGAGGGAAAAAAAGGAGGAAGTTGTAGTGCATTTTTCATCAATTTTTAATATGCTTTTTATAAGAGAATTCATTTGGGAGAATATTCATGTATAACACGAGACCAAGGTTTCAATCTTTCCTCTATAGGATACACTAAGAAAACATGAATACAGACCACACTTATGAAAATCATGCACTGCTTGGCAGGCTTTAGAGTCACTTTCACTTTGCCCATGGTATAAAGAATATTTTGTGATTGTATACGAAGTTGAATAGTTGCTGCAGGGAAGTCTGAGGAGCCAAGTGATTAGCATGCCCATCTGGGACATATAAGACAGACTGAAAATCCTTTTACAAATCAGAATTTGAACCAAGAAATTTTCTGCCTTTGAAGAAAGTCTCAAACACTGGAGTAAATTTCTGTGGTAAACCCAGTGAATATTTATGTATTCCCTGAAATAGCATAGGCACGAGAACCACTGTGACCTTTCTCCAGCGCTTTCTTTCAGCCTAATGCTCAAGAAGCTAAATCTAGCCCACCCATATCCTGATGGGCAACTCTCCTGGCTTCACCCAGCTACTCAATTGTTCTCAACTTCAACCAGTGACAGAAATGAAAGCTGCTTTAGGTGCCTATGGGAAGATCTTATGCCTAAGGAGGTATTCTGAAGATGCTGATGGTACTTAAGTAGGGATTACAGTAAGAACTTGCTCGCAGTTGGAAGTGGGTAATTTTTGTGGACAAGAACCCTCTACCTTCAGAGCTCAAAGGACCACTCCAATCACTCAACATGAAAGATTGCTCCAATGGCTAGGCATTCCTTCCATCTTCATGCATTGTGTTAAAAAAACTACATTTCAACTTTTGAAAGTCTATCAAACTAGAGGAAGGAAAAAGGTAGTGTCACAGACAAGAATATAAAGTTGCACATGACAAATTCATACTAAAAAGCAGAAGGAAAAAGAAATCCAACACTCTACATAAATACACACAATTGGAGTTGCATTCTCTGAATTTTGTTTATTTATTTTTGTATAAAACCGTGTCTAGTAACAACCAGATTTGGTGTTGTCCTCCTGCCCCTTGTCCTAAAATGTACCTCAAACCACTTTAAAAAATCAACAGGTTTGTTCATGGCACAGTAATTCTGTAGGCAAATGAAGCAGCTATTATATGATCAATAACAGTTTACAAGGCACTTTGTGCATTACCGCTCACTTTAATAAAGATAAAAGCAGCCACATCCAATACTATCTGTTTATTGTAGTCCCAAGAGAGGTCCAGAGCATAGTTTCACAGTCATATCCAAAGACTAACAGCTGCAACTACGACTCACACTGCAAATCCTACAAAGAGATTTTGACATTTGAGAGAAGCCCAAGCTTTGATACAAAAGCAATGACTTTGGCTAGGCTTCACACTCTAAAATACACTATAAGGAGATAAAGGATGATTTTCTATGATTTGAGATAAGTCAGTGACTGTTTTCTAGATGTGTAGTATACATTTCCCGGATCTCTGGTCCTACAGATACAGGAATAGAAATGCAGTATTTTCCTTGTAAGAGGGATGTAATTAGTGCGATCTCTATGCAGGAATATTCATTTTCCACGTATTTTTGCATTTTAATTCAAAGTAACTAGCTTCTAATTCTAAGAAAAAAATGTTATAGAAAAAATAGTTTTTATAACCAGCTACACTCCAGATATTACCAAAACCTGATTTGCTTAATAATTAAGAAATCATCTAGGTCTGATAGTACTTATTCTACAAATACTAAAAACTCAAAGTAAAAAATAACAATGGTGCTAAATGCAGAAAAGCCTGTACAATTTGGCCCGTGTGTTAACAGTTTGATGTCCTACACTAGTCAATCAGGTGTCTTCTAGTGAGCTGATACCCGACACCAGCTACAAAGACTAGTGGTGACAGGGAATTTGATCCACTACTTGCTATTCTAGAATATTTATGCTGGAAATTCATGCAGAAAACACATTCCAGTTCCCACTCTAGCAAGTAGTGAGAAGTTATCCATAAGACTGAGTCCTCCCACTCCTGCAGCCACTGAGGAATGGGGGTGAACATCTATCCCCTGCTTTTTCTGGGCTGTATTAAGATGTGATGGTCAATTGCCTTTATTTGATCTTTCTTAGACAAAAAATGAGTATAAGATGCAAGAGGATTCTGTACTTAACAGGACAGTTGAAGTAGAAAATGTACTTTTTGGGGAAGTGGGAGCTTGAATGCTAATTATAAAAGCTAGAGACTGGCAATATGTGTTTTACATGCAAGACACAGAAAGCACTTAAGAGTTCCTTTTTAGTTTTCCCAGAAAACTGGACGAAATTTTTTTTTTTTTCTGAAGAATATTATGAATCATCTGATAAGCTATTTTGGCAGTATGAGATAGTATACTGAAACTAAAGACTCAGTGTGAAAATCCCCTGATCTGAAAGAAACTGTACAGGACAGAATCTGAAAAGGGAGCAAGTCTAGCGGATAGACAATAGCCTGAAAGATCTTGGCTGTTGTTTGGTTTTATATGTTTTTAACATGATTTGAATAGGGCAAGTGCAATATAAACCAAAAATTAAAATTTTCTTACATGTAACTCATACCTACAGTGGTTCCTAAGAGACAGAGAAGCCCCATGTCTCTTGTAATGTAAGATTTTCTCCTTTTTTGACATCTATAAGGTGGCAGACAAGACTAATGAAGCTTCAGAATCAGCCATTCAATATTATTTCAGAAAAAGGCAACAAAGGAAAAAAATAGAAAGTAGTGTAACAACAATATTTTCCATGAGGTGTCAGCAGAAGTATCTGAACATATTTCTAAAGCCTTGCAAGTGGTTGGTAAGCAGTTGCAGAGGAACAAATCTTACGTGTGTGATATAAATAACCTTTCGTAGTTTATCTTGTATTTGCTAAGTACCCAAAAGGGCACAACTGTTTATTCCCTCTTTCCCTCTCCAACCTTCATATGCACTACTGGAATCCTGTGTTGGTATTCTCCCTCTGCCTCCTTCCCCCAACAGCCCTTTTCAAAATCTAATTTATCTTAAATTTGCTTACTTTAGTAGTAAGCAAATAGTAGTAGCAAATGTTTAGTACTTACAGCCCCCTGTAACCTGGAAAAAAATTCATGTCCCAGATGTCTTTCATGTTGAATATTCACATAATTAAGAGTATTCAAATTTATCCAGTGTCTCCTAGGACAACCGAGTATTTAACTGTGAACTTTTATTTCATGAGAATGAGATAGTAATGTATCAAGGAGTAAGCAGGTATTACACGGACAGTCAGAATGACCAAGAGTAAGTTGCTCTTCATGAATATGGTTAACATGTTTAAGAAGCCCAACATGGTCCTTACTCAGTAAAGTGCTCTTGTATTTTTACTAGGTGAATTTTATATTTATTGTCCAATAAGATGCATGATATTCTAAACCTTAAATACATGTATATATGTGGCTAGATTCTATATGAGAAAATAATAGGATTAGAAATGGCTAAATATATAACTTTAGTTTTGATGAATGCGTGAGCTTTTATGCGCTTCCTGGTTACCCACGAGAGACTGTTAAAAATATATTTTTCAAGATAATCATTATGTTTGAAAACAAGTTAAAGAAGCATGGAGTCTATGACATGAAAGGTAGTACAATTACAGTTCAACCTAGAAAAATCATCCACATGAGATTATTCTCTAGTCATATTTCAACTAATAATTAACATTTCACAGGGACAAAAAAATATTTGAATACAAGGACAATAGACTCATGAGCTTCCATTTCAGGTTTCATTTCAAGTTTGACTTTATCCCTGGATGAGATCATTCAGAAAAAGTTAAGTTGATAAAAGAAAAACAAAACAAAACAAATCCAAACTCAGGATCTCCTACGGGTCAAACCACCATCTCAAAATAACAAAGGTCAGTTGTCTCCCATTTAAGGTTCACACCCAAATTTATTTTGACGACAGTTACAGTAACATATAGTTGACTATAGAGGATTACTGATAAATTCTTAAATAGCAACTCTACATCTTGCTCAGCTGGAATGCAGAGCTACCAGTGTGCAGATTGGACTGGTAACTCCCAGTTTATTTTTTTTCTGAAGTTTATTATACAATGTCAATGGCAAGTTTTATATTCCTGATGAAAACGTGAAGCAGAAATATCAAGCAACACAGGTCATAATTTGATCAGTCCCATGTGTGAACAAAATTCCACAGCAAGAAGCAGCTCCTCAGCACTGAATAAAAGTTTACATTACACAGTTCCTTGAAGAAAATTCAGTGACATCTTTTCTTTCGGTGACTTTTTCTTTTTAATTATTGCTGTTCATTGCACATGAATGGCAATATCATGAATTTTCATCTGAGTATTTTTCTCTATGTGAAAAAATATTTAACTCACAGACATTAATGCTTCTAAAATAGAGGCACTTTGTTTGCAAACTAAGAGAGCCCTGCAAATGTAAGCAGAAATGTGGCAACCTACTCACCTGCATTGGAGCCTGTTAAGTTGTAACGTGCATTCAGCTTTTTAATGATATTTTCATGGATCTGATACCAGTCACTCTCTGTGTTGCACCTAGAAAAAATATAACTTTCTTAACTCTGAAATAGGAGCATAAGATTTTCAGATGCGCTTCACCATCTATCTCTAAGCAAATATGCTTTCTTTCATTAAACTAGTAACACAATAGGAGCTAATAAAGCCCCATGAAACTACCTGTCTCAATGAAAAGGGTGAGACAATCTTACCATTTGAAAAAGACACCACAGAAATACCTGCTTCATGTGGCAAAGGGTGAGAGAAAGTTATGAGCAATTATGCTCAGGAACTCAGCCGTGACCAGGTTCTTCATCTCTATAGATCTATTCTTCAGTACTAAACCACACAGAAATCTATCTTGTGACACTCAAGAAGAGACACAGGACCCAGAAGTGGTCTTAGGAGACAGCAAAAAATCTGTGCTGTATACTTCAAAGTTATTTGAAACAGGATGCAATTGTCAGCAGGCAGACAGTGGAAGAGCAAAATGCATTTCTGTCTACATTCAAAAAATAGCTGTTTTACTATAAGGAAAAACTGATAATGTTCTAATGATCACTTTTCGTGGCTTACACTGCAATTAGTATCAAATCTGGTTTTGAGCTTTTAGGTTTTTTTTTTGTTTTTTCTTCTTTCATTGTTTTTGTTACTTGAAAACTAACAGGAATGATTTAAAAAAAAAGTATATATATACATATATATATAAAATTAGCAGACAAATCTAACAAACTGTTAACCAGCACCTAGCACTTATTTGACTTTAATGTCTTGGGAGTCTAAATAAGAGCCAGTCCATATGTCCACTGTTACACTAAACTGCTTTTCTGTAGCACTGATCCCAGCAGCTCTAATTTAGCAGAGGGGTACAGAGAGGAGAAAAGCTGCCTGAAAGACTCCCATGCCTTCAAGTTACGAGTGCCAGCCCTGCGAGGGCAGAACTTTCTCCTGTGTGTGGCAATGTGTCCCAGGTTTATGTACTTAGAATGGACTACACCATAAAATGGTTCTTACTATAATGCCGGCAGGACATTACATGCACTGTGTTGCTACAACTAGGCAATTGAACTTTCTTCCAATTACTATCAGTCCAAATCCACTATTTAATCAAGCATTTTTTTTTAATCTATTTTTGATTTTTCATTCTCCAACACCAACTGCCTTTTACACTTTTGTTATTCCCATTATATAATTGCCTCATTTCACAAAAAATACTCTGCCTGCTTTTTTTCTGTAGTTATTAAGTACTTGCACTTGCTGCCTGGGCAGCAAAAGGCATTTAAACAAGTCCTAAAAGCACTTCATGTTGCCATAAAAAGAGTGCTCCAGAAGCTCTTAAAAGAATGTGAAAAAAATGCTCAAACACACATAAAGACCTAAAAAGATGAAACCTGTATCTTTTATATTACCCCAATTTATAAATACACCTGTAGAACTAGCTAAAATTTCCAAACTGTGACCAAAAAATAACAATGTAAATAACTAGTTACCATACTATACATATTTTTTTTTAAAAGAAAGGAGATAGACCTATTTACCACACTGCATTTAACACCATTGCTTCCGATGCAAACTGACTCTAAGACACCCCTAAAAGTTAAGAAAAAAGCATTCCTTACATGTACACTTTTAAGACGAGGTCATCCTTTGAATCTCCTGCCAGCAAATCTGCAATACTGAGGACTGCACAGCCAAAGGGTCGTCTATATTGTACATTGCAGGCATTTTTCTTTTCTCCAGCTCCCATGCGTCCTGCCAAACAAAATACATAATTGATGCATAATCCATGGAACTGTCTCTCTTAAAACCACAGAAGGGAGGCAGAGAGCAATCCAGCTCAATGTGGTGGCAGCTCTGAGTAGACAAGGCCATGTGTACTCACTGCAGGTCTGGTCTATCTTTATACCAGGTTAGGATAACAAATGGTACAGGAAGTCCACTAAATGCATGGTGATCTTGAAAGATCTCAGACCAGAGGTTCTGCTCATCCTGTCCTGACTTCCACTCAACAAACAACACTTTCTGACACTCAGGGAGAACAGCCTCATGACACCACCAAATTAAATATAGAATTCAGATATGACAGAGTGCTCAACACTTGCTATCCAATAAGAATTATTTTACTGTGGATGTTGCTACTCATGATTTATATGAGAGGTGTTTTGATTGAGCCATTAAAATTTAGTAATCAAATGCTGCTTCCAAATAGGCAACTGACTAAAAAGGAGATAATCGACCAGCTGCAGAAAAATCAAGTAAAGACGAAACAAGGGGATGACAAAGGGCAGAAGAACAATTTACGATAAAGAAAGAATGAAGGCAGCCTAGGAAAACAGATTTGAAACAAAATATTTTTCCTAGCCTTTTCTATTTGATTTAAGCCAAAATTGATCAATCTTCTTGCTGTGTTCCTGGCATTTGAAACTGCCCTCTTTCTAATGATTTTATTCAATTGTGCACTGGCAGCTATGTATCTTTCCCACCAAGTCCTAATTTCTGAAAAGAAAAGCCTATGGTTGTAGTGGCTGCAGGGCAATGCCACCTCCAAATATTCCTATGCATCGCAGCAGCTAGAGGAGTAGTTGTTCATTTCCACACCGTGCAGCATATAAATCTTATTTTAACTTTTTAATATTTCAGTGATTCATTTATAAAGCTGACTAAGAATATATTTGAAAACTATAACAGCAAAAATTCTACTCCTTATTCTTCTTTATAGCATCTATTCTTACCAAGTATCTCTTATATCAGATGTTACCATGCTTTTTCCACAATCCTTGCCAATAAAACCAAAACACAATATTTTTATATTCTAATGAAACACTAAAACAGCATGAAAATACAAAGCAAAATTACTCCTCAAAGCTGTAAAATATTGTTTAATTTGTAACAAGTTACTTCTGAACACAGCATAAGTTACAGTGACTATATTTCAAACCAAAATACTTTTCAACAATAGGAAGAAGAGTTATATTTAGTAGTGTGGTGAAGGAACTATAGAGACAGGTTACAAAAAACCCAATATATCTAAGAGGTGAGAAGCAGACCCAAAGATTATTGTTTCACAGCAGTACAGCTCAGAGGATAACCTTTTAAGATAAATAAATAACACAAATGTACACTTCTTTTCTGCATTGCTCTAGTGGACTTGATATCCATCTATAACACCAGGGATTAAAATTACTAGGAGACTTTCTAAATTTTTTCCCTCTCCCCCCTTTTAAGCGGTGTCAGGGAGAAGACAAAATTCATCTGAACAATTTCAGATACACATCAAATCGTGTATATTAATTAGGTACTTTAGATTTCCAGACAAGTTTTTCTATGAACAAAAGATTGGAACAAGAATGGAGTCCCCAGCGACAACTCCATCATCTTAACGCAGTTCATTTTTGACACTTTCATTTTGTTTTGTGATAGTAACAAAATATCTTGCATCTAAGCTCAATTAGCAGTATACTTGAAAAATAACAAAAGACAATGCTGGGAAATTCAAAGCAATTTTTCCATCAAAATCCAGGCATTTTTCTTTTCTGAAAAATTATCCAAAGGCCTAGCTAATCTAACAAATACTAAAGCTGAAACCAAGCAGTTTTATTTTATTTACTGTCATATGTGTAACAAATACAAGATTTCTACTCACAGATGATTATACCTACCTATTCGGATAATGTGCACAGTGATATAGATGTCCTTCCTGAGTTCACTGCTACCCAAATCCTGCGTAAGATCAGAACCTCATTATTTCTGACTCCTGATTAAAATGTGACATTTAAAGAGATCTTTACACACTGCTTTCACCTCCAGTGAAAGTGATAAATGAACAGTGAGTTCATTTATACAGCATTAACAAATTATCCCTTTAACACTTTAAATTGGCTGTCATTCACTCAAAACAAATGTCCTAAATATCACGGGCTAGAATAATCAGCAAAATCAGTGGGAGGACACAAGAGACTAGCTGTGTGCTAGCCAGCAATTCCTTATAATACCCCAAAAGTACAGAGAGTGCTGCACAAACAATCTTTTGGGTGTAAGATGCAGAACCGGTCCCTGCTGCAGGGAGAAAGACTGGTACATATGCCCATGTGGAAGCTTAGATGAGTGTCTGCATATTTCCAGAAAACATTCAACTTGGGAATTCAGCAATACTGTTCAACCAGGCTTTAGAGTTGATGTTCATAACAATGTAAAAGCTTAGGGATCGGTTCTGAGTCAACCACAGAATAATGACTTAACCCAGCTTTTATTTTCAATACCCAGCACAACAAAGATTGAGAACAGGAAGAACTCACCACAAAGAGAGAACAGTGTCTTTCAGGCTTTTCTGGACATTTTGGCAAACCATTTCTATTCAGTCTTAAAAAAAATCTTTCACTGCAAGAAAAAAAAAAAAAAAAAAGACAGATATGTTAAATAACACTACAGCAAAGTAGATCTCATTTTGATCTTATTTCCAGATGCAACCTTCCTCAAGATATAAAAGGATGAAATAATTTCTTTATAATAGTCTCGGCCATATCAATAAAAAAAAAAAAAAAAAAGAGAGAGACTAGTGCAGGGTGATGATTTACTTTATCATCTAACAAAATTACTAAAAACTCAATACAAAATAGAAGACTGATTGTCATTTGGAAGAATAATATTGTATATCCTAGTACACAGAGAAAAACAAGCAATAAAATCCATTTATCCTAGAACTGAAATTAGATGTGTAGTATGCCGGTATTGATTCTTGCTAAACAAATGTCAACATTGCCACACTTGCATTCAACCAATATTCTTTATAGATCAGAAGACGATCCAAGGGGACATTCTTCCTACTTAACTCTATCAAATTCTTTCTCTAGAGTACACTGACTTTAGCAGTCATGTAGAAGTCTTGGAAGTTCCAGCAGGGCAAATTTCTTATTTGGAATTCTGTTTTGCAATCTACTGTGGTGTGTTAAATGCTGCAGCTGATTAAGTACTAACACCACTAATAGGGAGATGCAGAGAATTCTTATTTCAGAGTAGAAGAGGGCATAAGATCCCACACTGAAAGAGAAATTACTTTTTTAGTGGGTCCATTATGGATAATCTCTGAGCAAACTTGACAATGCATGGGAATTCTATGAAAAAAAACAAACCAAACTTTCCATGCTCTGGATAATTTTGCCCAAGATACAGCCTCACCGGAAATGTAACAATCATAGTTCTGCAGTGAGATGTGGAAGACGAAAAAAGCAAAGAAGTTAGAAATGTGATATAAGCTTCTCTCCAGCCTCTCACCCTCAGCCCAACGTTTAAGCTGGCCAGACATTTAAGTCTATATGCCCTGTAATGCTCAAATTGGAAACAGAATTCCAAAGTGCAACTATGTTTTTTCTCAGCTGTATCCACCTCATCTGCTTATCCTGGAAGCTAAACATGGTTCACCACTGCTCTATACCAACCATAGCTTCTCAAAATGCAGCTAGAAAATCACTAGGAATATGTCGGATACAATCCAACTCAATAGAGACTAATTAAATCTTTATTGCACCAGCGTTTGCCTTGTAGAAAATCTGCATCGATCACTCACGAAATCAGTCATTCACATTCAAAGGGACCTCAAAAGGCCTCTACGTCCAACCTCCTGCTCAAAGCAGGGTCAGCTATAATATACTTTATAGTCAGATTAGCTTGCTCAGACCTTTACCCAGTTGGGTCTTCAAACTCTTCAGTTACAGAGGCCACACTACCACCCTGCAAAACCCATCCCAATGTCTGACCATCCTCAATTTTATCTTTATATCTGAATGGACCTTCTCTTGTTTGAATTTATATCCCTTATCTCCCATTATCACACCATGCACCATTGATGTTACTGATCTTGTAGACACAGGTGACAGCTCCCCTCAAAACCACTTCTTCTCCAGCCTGAACAAGTCACACTGCCTCAGCCTAACTTGCCAGGGCAGGAGCTCCCTCCCACAACCAACACGAGGCCTTCTGCTGAACTCACTTCAGTTCATTAATATCGGTCTTGTACTGGAGGACCCAAAACTGGCACGGTCTAATCAATGCCGAGCAGGGGATGTTTGTGTCCCTTAACCAACTAACTATGCTTTTGTTGACACGGCCTAGGATGCTGCTACACTCAAGAGCACAATTCTTAAGCTCTGTGTATGGAGAATACCTTATTTTTTTCATGTGCCAGCTGTCCAGGCTGAACCACAAACACTTTAGCTTCTTCATTGTGATTATTTGAAAACATTTGTGCAATCCTCAGCTATGCAGTTTTTTTTATCAGAACAGCTTAAATCCAGAACTAAAGAATAATAGAGCTAACTC
>VZRU01004776.1:150403-174768 GCA_013398155.1 Pedionomus torquatus
GAATTCTATGAAAAAAAACAAACCAAACTTTCCATGCTCTGGATAATTTTGCCCAAGATACAGCCTCACCGGAAATGTAACAATCATAGTTCTGCAGTGAGATGTGGAAGACGAAAAAAGCAAAGAAGTTAGAAATGTGATATAAGCTTCTCTCCAGCCTCTCACCCTCAGCCCAACGTTTAAGCTGGCCAGACATTTAAGTCTATATGCCCTGTAATGCTCAAATTGGAAACAGAATTCCAAAGTGCAACTATGTTTTTTCTCAGCTGTATCCACCTCATCTGCTTATCCTGGAAGCTAAACATGGTTCACCACTGCTCTATACCAACCATAGCTTCTCAAAATGCAGCTAGAAAATCACTAGGAATATGTCGGATACAATCCAACTCAATAGAGACTAATTAAATCTTTATTGCACCAGCGTTTGCCTTGTAGAAAATCTGCATCGATCACTCACGAAATCAGTCATTCACATTCAAAGGGACCTCAAAAGGCCTCTACGTCCAACCTCCTGCTCAAAGCAGGGTCAGCTATAATATACTTTATAGTCAGATTAGCTTGCTCAGACCTTTACCCAGTTGGGTCTTCAAACTCTTCAGTTACAGAGGCCACACTACCACCCTGCAAAACCCATCCCAATGTCTGACCATCCTCAATTTTATCTTTATATCTGAATGGACCTTCTCTTGTTTGAATTTATATCCCTTATCTCCCATTATCACACCATGCACCATTGATGTTACTGATCTTGTAGACACAGGTGACAGCTCCCCTCAAAACCACTTCTTCTCCAGCCTGAACAAGTCACACTGCCTCAGCCTAACTTGCCAGGGCAGGAGCTCCCTCCCACAACCAACACGAGGCCTTCTGCTGAACTCACTTCAGTTCATTAATATCGGTCTTGTACTGGAGGACCCAAAACTGGCACGGTCTAATCAATGCCGAGCAGGGGATGTTTGTGTCCCTTAACCAACTAACTATGCTTTTGTTGACACGGCCTAGGATGCTGCTACACTCAAGAGCACAATTCTTAAGCTCTGTGTATGGAGAATACCTTATTTTTTTCATGTGCCAGCTGTCCAGGCTGAACCACAAACACTTTAGCTTCTTCATTGTGATTATTTGAAAACATTTGTGCAATCCTCAGCTATGCAGTTTTTTTTATCAGACAGCATAAATGCAGAACCTAAGAATAATAGAGCTGAACTCAAATACTTCCAACTGCATGTTTTCTCAGAAACATTCAGGTTTTACAGTACAGCCAACTTCTGCAGCTTAGGTCTCCATGGAAACTTTAAAAATGAGTTTTAAAGACTGTTTATGTGAGTATATATTTTTACAGAGAAATGGGTTGGTATTTTGCTGTTGATTTAAAAATGGCTTTCAAAATAATTCTCCCCCTTCACTTAAATTTAGCTCATTTGTAAATTGGAAAATACAATAAAAGAAGTGCAGACCTTTGTTTATAGGCCTCACACAAAGTTATTGTATATCAAACAAGAATTATTATTTATATTACCAATGCAGCTAAANTACACCACATGGCATACTCTTGTGGTAAAGCTATGTCATCATATAGTCATAGCTCTTGGTATAGCTTCATTTTCAGACATCTTTATAAATGCTCTTGACTTAAACATAGGTTACAGTGATTTCTAAAGCAAATAATGAAAGACAATAAGAGAATGCTGCCACTTAATTGACCAGCTTAAGTTTATTACATTCCAAAACGCTGGTAATGGACATTCATTAAGAACTTGAATCTGAATTTACNAAGCTTTAGGATCCAATTATGTTGGGCACCATGCAAACCGAATAAAAAGAAAAAAGCCTCTGTTCCAGCAATAACAATACAGCTTCTGTGCACTGAAGCTTGCCATGCATTGGTATGCATCAGTGGAAATTTGGCCAATACAATTCTGAATTTCACCACCTTATCTTCAGTCTGTAGAACTATTCAAAAGTAATATATATACACACATCACATTTCACTGCATTTTTTGTCTTTAAAACAACCACTAGACATGTTGGTTCAAAGAAAAATACCATTCAATAAGAAACTGTCTTGCTGTGGATATGCCATCTTTATAGCTTACCTAATAACTGGTAAATACCAGATGTAACTGGGAGTATATTCTGCATTTATGGAGTTTTACACTCTGCAGAAACAAAAGCACATCTTTTGAAAGCTCCCTACTCACTATCCACTACAACACAAAATTTTCAAGCTCTGCTTATACTCACAGACTGTGAGATTATGATTCACAACACAATTAAAAGCCAAGGACTTCTGTCATGCCACAAAGAAATGCACTGATTGCAACAGACATGTAATGGTTATGCAGATCTAATTTCTTCATTTGAATTTGAAATTTTGTTTGACTGAAGCATAGGACTCAGTGGTGATGAAAAAAACATACTGAAAACAAAAAATAAAAAAAATATTAAAATCTTAACCATTAGTTGGTGCTTTGATATGTTGTTTTTTTTTCTTGAAACATATCACAGTACCAGCTACAGCTCAGATTAAAACAGTTATCTTTGAAGACTACCTGGGCAGAAATGCGAGCAGTTAGACTTAGAAGATTATAAAAAAAAAAATGGCAGTGTTATATTTAAGTACAGAGACTACATGTGTTTATATGCCTTTTCAAATGATTTCTATAGAGACAAACAGGTTAGAAAATGGGTGAGGAAAGTAAACAGCCTTCCTAAAACGAAATAAGACAAAATTCCCAAGTTCTGAAAGCTTGGCTTCAAACAGCAGCAAAAACTCTAGTGGATTAAATCTAGGGCTAGTATCTTAATGCACAGCAGTTTTCCCAGCAGTCACACATACATACATACAGCAAATACACACAGCAATACCCCAAAGCAGAAATAGCTTTCCTTTGTATTAAGACAATTTGATTCTCGTTTACACTGCAATGAATTTTTTATCGGCACCAATCTCGCCATTTAAACATGCTGTACGCATTTAAACTGTGCTGTCTTCCCAACTGAAAATAAGGAAATAAATTAATCTCTCCAGCATTAGTTAAGAAGGTCAACAAGGGATTTTTGTACTATAACTTCCCGTGTATTAGCAAAGTAACAATGTGTTCCAAATCTGCAGGCTTAATGCACGCATTTAAAAGAAACACAGCCACAAACTGTTCTATTTCCATAAGTGACCCCTATTTCCTTAGTATTAGCAGGAAAATGTTCCCAGTCACATGTTACCAGTCTAGACAGATTGCTTGTTCTGTGATTTATAAACACGCTACCAAAAAAAGAACCAGCCAGATTTACACCACATGGCATACTCTTGTGGTAAAGCTATGTCATCATATAGTCATAGCTCTTGGTATAGCTTCATTTTCAGACATCTTTATAAATGCTCTTGACTTAAACATAGGTTACAGTGATTTCTAAAGCAAATAATGAGAGACAATAAGAGAATGCTGCNGATCAGATGTAAAATTGTTATCCTCATACTTAGTGGTGAAACGCATAGAAATGTGGTACAACATGTCATATGTTACAGAAGATAATAAAGCCTTTAAAACTATATTCTTAATCAGAGAACAACTGAATGATAAATGTGCCAACATGACTTAGCAGTACAAGCTGTTCCACAGTAACTCAGCCCCTGTATTTTAACACTTATGAAAACTATACCCAAATTTCTAACTGTAAAATAAGTAGCAATGAGTGAAGAGGAAGAAAAAAAGGAGTACTATGGAAATAAGATTTCAGATCTTATTTAGAAATAAGATCAAAGCATTAACACTAACAAAAATAAATCAAACTAAACAATATTATGATATTATATTGAAGCTTATCTTAATGTCTACTACCCATGCTGACGACATGGGGGAAGGAGAAGAAAACCAGTTTGAAATATTAGCTTTATGTTGTGTAGGCCAGTTTCCTTCAGTTAGCTGTATAGTGATGTGGAAAAAAGGAAAAGCGAAAAAAGAAAGTGAGATGGAACGGGAGATGGGTGTGTAACAAATATGTGTAGTTATATCAAGCTCCGGCTCTCATCTTTTTCTATCTCTTTATGAGCTAAAGGCAGTCTTAAGAAATTGGTCTTTCTGAACACGCCCTACATTGTTTTAGATATTTGCATCTGTATTTTAACTGGGAGGTGGCATTACACATTTCTTGAAAAAAAGTAGTGAGTTACTTAGGAAACAGTAATTTTGAATTCTTTTTCGCGAGGTACCAGGAGACAAAAAGACAATGATACAGTTTTAAAAGACCAACAGCATGCTGAAATCTATCAGCAGGTATTTACAACTAAAGAAACAACACACACCAGAAACCGGAGCTCTCAGTAATAGTGAGCTTAGTCTGCCACCACGGATAAACATTTTGCAGCACAGCATTATCAGTGCGCAGGCCTACAGATCCTTTAAGCTGAATTACAGTCCCGATTATTATCCTAGTCACTGACTGAGGTAACAGCATGGATACAAGGAGATTTGCTGTATCTTTCCCCAAAGATGAAAATTAAACTTGAAGACAGCAGGAGGAATTGGTAAAAGTGAAGGGAAACAAAAGCGTTTAAGAAAATCCTCTCCCTTCAACAACACCTGGGCTCCTATGTATTCATCCCCATCTGGGGGTTTACATATGGCAAGTCTGTACTCTTTTGTGCTGACCCTGAGGTGCCTTTTGCCAGTAGCAGATCTGTAAACCTACCAGAATGCTGCTAGTGTTGAACATATCTCGTCATTACCTAAATCTGACAAAACCAAGTCATGGCTGGTACNCATTCTAACACTGCATTCATTTCTGAATGTAACTTGCAGTGCTTTCATCATTGCAATTAAAAACAATTATTTCTCCTGTTACTTTTCCATTTTGACGATACAAATGGTAAGAGAGATCTAATCGATACCACAGGTTCCTTTGCCTTGGATTGGTATGTTTGCTTTAAAAAGCATCTGTCTACACAAGAACAAAGATTTATATAAACTAGGACCCTTACTCCAAACACAGCAAGCAGGAAATATTTAAGAAAAAGAATTTTAAACAGCAGATAGGTAGGTACATTTGTTTCACTGAATATGGGTATTCACATGAGGAACTGAACTATATCAAGAATGCAATCAATTTCTAACACACTCTCACACCTGGGAATAACACACCTGTATTTCTTGACTTAAGGGAATATGAAAGATGCGATTAAAAACACGCTCTGTCTCCCAATAAGATACAAACCCAAACCCTTTCAAAATCATTTGCTTGCTAGACTACGCTCGTGCCTTTTTTTAGAAACTCATTCCTACCATATCTACCTCGTTTTGCTTACCCACACTCGTAGTTATTTTGTTGTAAATTTGCGTGCAGCAGGTTCCTGTACAACTGCTGAATCAGACAGTCTGGGCAGTCAGGCCAATGGAAATGGGGCTTGCTGAAATGTCAACTCCCAAAAAAATGCTTGGAACGCTACCCTGAAGTAAAATGTTATTCTCTTGCAATTCAAGAACGGTTGGCATTTAAAGTGCAATTTATCAAAAATGTCTCATTAATGACAGCAAATTACACAGCATTGCACAAAGTCAGATTAAATTAATGATTTGTAAAAAGAAGTATTATTAAAATATGTAAAATGTCTTAAAGCCAGGACAAAGCCTTTTGATCACCTGGCAATGAAGAACAATATAAATCTGCAGAAAATACATTTATTACAGAAACTACCACAAGGCTGAAACATTTGGAGGGCATAGCTGGGCAAAACACTCCTTTCATACACATTCTTCCCACTACAGAAATCATATCTGCTTATACTATTGCTGTTGATGAGTATGTAAAACTGAGCTATCAAAAAAATTACTTACTTGTGAGGGATAAATAAAATATATTTTTACCATTAATATCTGAAAGGAAAAAAGGATTTTAAATATTAATAGGTACAAGGGAGACTGAGAAATATTTGTGAGATACCAACCCACTGATTTTGAAATTTCTCAGTGGTTATAGCATGCTCCCATGAAGATTTTCTAAATCTAGTTTTCAGGTGAAAACTAGACTCAGGGAAAGAAAAAAAACAATTAAAATCATCCTCACACCATAAGGTACATAGCCTGAATACTCCTGGTGCACCCAAGAGGCTCAATTTCCAACGTTTGATTATTATTCATTGAGCACATTATGGGTCAGGATATTACTTACAGCAAGTGTGTTTTCTACTCTACTTTCAGAACCATTTTGCTTGTAAAACGGCAATTGAAAATGTAATTAATAGGGCACAGTGACTGGGACAACACTTTAGTGTTCTTACCTCTAATGTGCAGGAACTCCACAGCAAGCAGTTCAAATAAGTATTCTCAAGTAAAAACTATTATTCAAGGCAAATCCTTTACATTTGCAGTCTGACTGGGACCAAGAAACAACATTTTTGCTAATCTCCTCTGATGACTCCGACTCCAGAATTTCTCCTTGTCTAGGATCCAAGCAGAGAAGCCCTATAACTTTTACTACTTCACTACTCCTGCCAAGAAAAGGCTGACTGACTATATACGTCCTGACTATATTCCTGCACGTAGGAACCTTTCTGCTCACAATCAATAACTGGAAAAAATGAGGCACATTTTCTGAAGGGAAGCTTTTGAAGTTTCTGGAACTTCAGACTTCTCTTTAAGCTGCTTTTTATAACTGTATTTACTTTGAGTTACAATCATATCAAATACATTCTTATTAACAAGGGAAAATTACTAGGTCTTTTCTCTTAAAGCCAATAATGAAATAATTAGACTTGCTTATATATTGAGTGTGTATACATATCACAAATTTTTTTTAAAAATTAGCAACCACATTCACAAATGTACATACCAAGTTACACATGGAAAGAGGTATTTTTATTCCAAGTGCATAAAGGACTGTTAATAGAGCAGTGGCTGGTCTCCTGCAAAAGTGAACTTTGCTCTTCTTTCAAGGTGTTTTAACCCTCCTGCTAAAATCAGGACTACCTCCTGAATGAGCAAGAAGTAATTAAAACCGGGCTGTTTTTGTTTCATCATGTTTCTGAGGAAGGACGAAAGAGAATAATGAGTGACTGAACTAGAATGATGGACTCAGAATTTACTAGCCAGAAATGCCAAAATGCTTCATCTCTCCTCTATCTATGAGGTATAGATATATATGCATTGATTTTGTGTAACTCACTGTAGCGCAGATTTAATAGTGTGCAAGACAAGATATTTTTGTGCCCACTGCACAGGAAATTGAAAATAACACTGAGCTACCCTAAGCTGAGATCGAGTATAAGTGCAGACTATGCTTTTGAGGAAATACTATAAAGGAAAAGTAGCTCTGAGCTAGTTCATTGCTTCTGGTTCCCATGGGTTTCTCCCTCTACCAGAAACGCCGCAAGCTCCTTCAGCTCAAATCCCTGCCCTCAGCATAGCAGGCATATTTGCATGGAAAAAGTCAGGATCCAAGACAAGACAAGAAGAATTCAAGACAAGAAGCATTCATGGATAATGTGGAGGTATCTGAGTAGTAATTTCAAAGGAACTTAATGAAGTGATGGTTAAGCATGTTTAAAAAAATCAGTATTTTAAGGGGAAAATGCATAGTAACTTATAACCTAATGATAGCTTAAAAATTCTAAGGAGTACCTACATTGTGCATAGCATATGACATGGCACTGTACTGAGTACTTTCATTCACGTACCTTTTTTTCTTCACAAAAATCCTATGTTGCTGAAAAACTACAACAAAGCCAAGTCCAAAGTGTGCCTAAATCAGTGTTTACTTCTCCCAGAAATTCTGTGCTATTGGGAAACATGCAGGCTGGAGAAATGGGCTGACAGAAACCTCCTGAGGTTCAGCCCAAGAAGTACAAAGTCCTACACCTGGAGAGGAACAATCCCATGCACCAGAACATACTTGGGGCTACCTAGGCTGGAAAGAAGTTTAACAGAAAAGGTCTTGAGGTCCTGGTGGACACCAAATTGAATATGAGCCAACAATGTGCCCTTGTGGCAAAGGAGGCCAATGGTAACCTGGGCTGTATTAGACAAATTATTGCCAGCACGGTGAGCTTCTCCCTTCTGCTCAATGTTGGTGATACCACATCTGGAGTACTGTGTCCTGTTCCAGGCTGCCCAGTAAAAGACATACTGGAGAAAGTCCAAGAAGGGTCATGAAGATGATTAAAGGACTGGAGGGATACTCTAAGACAGCTGGGACTGTTTAGCCTGAAGAAGAGAAAGCTCAGAGAGGATCTTATTAATATATTTAAAGAGCTGAAGGGATGGTACAAAGAGGATGGGCAGTGCCCAGTGGCAGGGCAAAAAACAATGGACACAAACTGAAGCACAGGAGGTTCCCTTTGAGCATCAGGAAACAATTTCTTTACTGTTAAGGTGTCTCACAGGTGGCCCAAGGAGACACAAATTGCCCAAGGAGACTGTGGTGTCTCCATCCTTGCAAACGTTTCAAAGCCATCTGGACATGCTTCCTGAGCAACCAGCCCTAGGGGGGTTACATCAGATGACTTCTGAAGTTCCTTTCCAACCTCAACCATTCCGTGATTATGTGTAAGTACCACATAAAGGCAGCACAGATAGGCAGCTGAGTCATTTGGGTCTTTACAGTAATACTGTTCTTTAAACATTCTTCTCCAGCTTCCACCTCTGTGAGTTGTTAACTACTATCCTACCATACTTTACCACCTGCCTTTACTTGCCCTGAAGTTCCAAATGACTGTAATTAATGAACTGTTCCTCGCAACAATATGTGACATATTCTTCATTAGCCACAGGAATATCCATAAAAGATTCTTTACCTGTACTTTTTTAATAACTTCCATAGCCTTGAACTGACTACACACTCTACAGATTCACAAATGTGTTGTCCCTCTCCTTTGCAGTCTAGTGCTTAACATCGTTTAGAAGCAACAGAGAATTTAACTATTCAAGTCTCCCACATTTAGAGAGATGATGTCTAGAGCACTGATCCAAAATAAACTAGATATTGAAACTCAAATGTAACCCAATTATATGCTTAAAGCAATACTAAGTCTTTGAGCTTTTGTTCAAGAGAGGCCACAGCAATATTCTTAGCCTGTAAAGAAGAAAGTTACCTCAGGTTCTCAATAGTGAGCCTTCTGAGTAATGGAAATGTATTTCAGCTTGATTCAAGAGGTATCCAAGCCTGCTCTTGCCGTTGTTTTGACTGTTAACAATAGTCAGTTGCATAAACTGTTTTAGAGGGATAGTTAATTGTCCAGTTCTTTGAGCTGTGCTAGAATAGAGCAGATCTCAGGTTTGAAGATGCTGATTGAGTCTGCAAAAAAATGCCTTTAAACATTTTCTTACTATACCAAAATTGTTTTAAGATTTTCATAGACTAACAGGAGAGGGAAATATTTGTTTCTTAAAGGGAGAAAACCTGACATTATGGCTTTTCTCTGAAAAAAAAATAAAAAAAAAAATCAAACAATGAATTAGAATATAAAGTAATAAATATTTTGACCAACTGATCATGGATTTCGCCTTACTGCAAGGTATTTAGCTGATTTAAAGTTATACCAGAACTGAAAGAAGAAAGGCATAAAAAGATTGATAATGTGTACCAATGTCACTAAAAAGGTTAGGATAAGAATACAAAGTAGTAAGGGTAATTGTCTTATTCTTTGATATGGTCTGGAGTCTACACAATCATTAAGCATATAATCAAAAGCTCACAAAATACAGTTCGCTTTCATCAGCCTTGTATAAACAGTCTATTCCTCATTGTGCTGCTTAAGAATCTGTGCTCATTTGAGGGCAACATGATAGTTACAAACAAGGTTGTTCAAGGTGATAGGAACAGGAGGATTAGCATCCCAACTTATCTCTGCTCCTCACACAGATGGGGCCAGAGGCATCAATCATTTGTGATAAGACGCTCATATCATATTGACACAGACACAAAGTATATATCAATGAAAGAAAAATCTCACTGCACTCCATCTTTCTGAAGTGTTGCCTTAAAATAGTCTTGTTAATAGGAATCCTCTTTGGAAAAAAATTAAAATATTAAGAATTAAATATTAAAAAATTAAGAAAATGGTTTAGACACTGCTACACAAGAACTGTGTGTCACATTGCAGATTTCAGAAAAAAAGTATTCTACAGCAGTATGTTGGCATAACAGAGGCACGAAGGACATAAATGTAAAGGCCAGCAAAGCAACTGGGACTTTGGGCAGGAGGTGATGCAGCATTCTTATGCATACTCATCAATGCCAAGAACGGGGTCCGCAATCTGAATTGAACAAATGTGGGTAACAGGCTTAATACCCTCCACTCCCGTTTCAGAATATACGGCCCAGATGACAGTTGCTGGTGTCTTCAAAATTCTCTTAAAAAAAAAAAAAAAAAAAAGCCAGGCAAGATCTCTGGATGGCAAGGTGCTATATATGCAGTCTTAGAGCATCTACACTGGAAAAGGAAGTATTTCAGTGGACATTGCAATATTTGATTTTTTTTAACACGGTCATCTGGTAAATATTTTCTTTGGGGGTTTTGTTATTTTGTTGTGGTTTTTTTTTTTTTTTTCTTTTTGTAACAGCAGGATATTCTTGTGGCAAAAATAAAGTTAACAGAGTCTCAGTGAATAATGCATGTTGTCTGGAAAAACAGCTAACTTGTTACTTTGTCCCTTGCAACTTGTTAAACTGATTCTATTAAAAGCTGATAAGTGACATCTTTCAGGATCTGATTTAAAAAAAAAAAAAAGTCAATATATTTTTTGATTAAAAAACTGGTGTTCTTAAAGCTCCAGTGTAAACAGCCCCCTAGCTACACTAAGGTCATCACTGTTGCAACACACTGCTGTATTCAGTAAATGATATGAGTTCATGTAGGGAAAAAGCATGAACTATCATCAGATGTCCTTTATTTATCAAAAAATCTGCCACTACAACACTGGTAACCATGTAATCTGTTGAAGTACGTACTACTGACTTTGTAAGTGTGATCTAACTGTGGGAAAAGAGGGCCATTTCATTAACTTTCATGCTGGTAAGAGAAAATATCCCCAAAGCAAAGAATCATCACCACACTCTTCAGTACTCTAAATGTTGGGAATGTAAGCATCTTCATATTTCAACTTTACAGAACAGAAGCTACTGATAATTTCTTAGGAATAGAAAAATCTCAAAAAACTTCACAGATCTCATAAAAGACCACATATTACAACAGATTTATAAAGCAGCTAATAAAGACCATCAGGACACAGAATCATTGAATTCCACTGAACTGTTGAAAGCACACATTTCTAGTCTCCCATTGGAGCTCTAAGAATGCCTTTAGGTTCAAGTTTAAACTTCATCATTTTCTTGTAAGTGCATCTTCCAATAAATCAGCTGTGTCCGTAAAGTCTTTTAACTCTGAAATTGTTTTTGTAATGTGACTGTAATGGCAAAAAAAAAAAAAAAAAAAAAAAAAAAAAAAAAAAAAAAAAAAAAAAAAAACCAAAAAAACCAAACCAACAAACAAACCACAAAACCAAATCAGTTAACTCCCAAAGTAAAAATCTACTTATGTACAGGTGAGTTACTCCATGTTTTACAGTTTTTTTCCCCATTCAACCTATAATCCTGTAATAGTCTTACATACAGTATTTTATTATATATGTTATTTTAAGATCTGTGTGATCAGGATAGTTTGAATCAGATGTTCGCTTTTGAAGAAAATCTTTTGATCATCTCCACGTATCGCATCTTGATTCACAACCCGGAACAATCTAAGCTACTGAACTGGATTTATTCGGCATAAATCTAAACTGGAACATATGCTCTTGCCACTCAGTCTGCACAACCACAGACTTAGTTCAAAGTAAAATCCTTAAAACATTTACACATGTTAACATTGGGTTCTCAGCGTGAACTGCTGCTCCACAAATCCACTCCTACTGGCTGGCAGTACTTGCCGAAGCAGACAGCAGTCTGAAGCCTTTCCAACTGTTCATCTAGTTGTAACCAAATTAGATGACACAAAAACAAACCATCAAAGCTCAGTACTAAATTGATAAGTCCCTCTGATTTTGCTTTATTCAGACGTTTGTTGAGCATGATAGATTCAAAGAACAGATTTTATAAAGCATTTCTTAACAACACTAATTAACTGCCGTCTGGATTGTCAGCAAATCTTGATAAGAGCATGTTTAAGATAATATACTTTAGAAAGAGACTAAGATGTTGAACAACTCTAAGTAGCCAGTAGAAGCTCAGCAGTGGACAGGAATCAGGACTAATATGAAAGATGAAAAAAGTCTTAAGAGAAGATCACGGACCTCTTGAATTTTCCAGATACAGTAACAACACTACTCTACAACTGCATGTGCTAAAAATCTTGTCTGCATAGTAGGCTTCCAGTAGTACAATCAGTTCTGCAAATTAAAGTGTCATCAACATAGCTTTTTTCTTTCTTAAAGAAGAAAAAACTGAACAACATACAAACAAGGTTTGTGACCTCAACAGAAATAAAAGAGGAAGAGAAATGTATGGTTAGAAGACATCATGGTGTATATATCAAAGAATTTTCCTGGGACAAGCCATATGGCTGCAGCACGCTAAAGCAGTACCATTCACACAACCGCCCTTATCCCACTCAGGGACTGTCACTGTTTTAAGAGAGAAAACTGCAAAGCAGAGAGAAGGGAAGGGAAATGTAACAAGATATAGGAAAACACCAGGGAAAACTCTAGGAATCATCAACGGCTGACTTCAGCTGTTTATTGTTAATTTGAATGACAGCAAAAATTACTCCTAGCAGCTAGTTTAGCTAGAAAATATGGATATATACATATGCATACATAGTCAAGTGAAATTAGTATGCATCAATTAAGTAGAAAATGTATGACTTGCAACTGTAGTCTAAATGCATCAAGTGCATAAGCATGCCATCACTCTCGATTGACTATCATGAGCAAACTTCTACAGTTTTCTTGCTTCCATATAGGAAGTAGAATATTTGTGTCCAAAAGGAGTCTTTTAAAGTGTGAAGACACACATCGAACAACTATATCAGTATAGAAACAGTCTGCAAAGTACTATTAATGATTACTGTTTATTAACAACAATAATAAAGTAATAAATAAATCTGTATTTCATTATTACATCTACCTTACTACAGTAGAAGAGATGTTATTGTGGATGACAAGACAATTGGAAAAAGTTATTTTAGATAGCAGCTTCCAGCAACATAAAGAGCCTGGCAAAGAAGTACAGGCCCATACTGTCCCAAACAAATGCCAGGTGATGACAAAAGAACATTTCTCTCTAGCTTACTAAAGTTGACAGGAAAAATCCTTGATGCCCAAAATGGGCTCTAATCACTCTAGGTTAGGTACAAGTGCTGTACTTCAGCTGCTACCAGTCTAGAGAAATCTTTAGTCAGGAAGTCTGAAGATCAAAAAGAACCCCAAGCATCACACTGATTTTTGTGCCACTATCTGACATCAGTTTTCTTCTCTGAGAAAGTCACTAGCTCATTTCTACACTGCAGTTTCTCACATCTCATCTGAAGAATTATCTAATTCTTAGCACGTTAGGAGAATTATGAGCATCTATCCATGCTGTTAAGATGAAAAATTATTTAATTGAGAATAATGTAGCTATAAATTTACCTAATTTTCGTCTTCTTCAAAGCATTAAAGGAATAGCGGGACACATTATAAAAACCACAATAATGGTTTAATGGTTTTAATTCCAATCTCTTACTTATTTTAAAAGGTGCTATTCTAGAAATGCACTGGCAGGTCACACAATGAGAGCACCAATTTATATGTTGAATTAAAGAATACTCCTTAAACATGTACATTGCTTATCACAACATAGTGACAGAGACATACAGACTGTGCTGTCTTTATTAATAAAAGAATTTCAGTATATACTGAAGCAACAGTACTAAATTTATAAATACATATATCACTTAATTTTGAACCATCTATTCTAAATCCTTTGCAAACATTTAAAAAAAATTCAGAGTGCTTTTCCTTATAGCGCCCACTCCGAGATGCTAATGTCAAGAAGTCAGATAACGAATATTGAGTATCTACATCCTTTATGAATTCAGCTTTCTGAATTTGGAAGACTCAAGCGTTACTGAGATATGAAGTAGTGAAATAGAAAACCAGAAAAAACAGGATGGATTCAGCTCAAAATTACTTCCAGCATGTGAGAAGCTCTTTAATCAATACAGTCTATGGATCCCAAAGAACTAGCCAACATGCCCCGAAGAAGACACAGACATTTCATCTACTGAATCGCTTTCTAGGTTTCTCTGACTATAACTATGTCTCTGTAGACTGTAATAGGAGCCTAGAGACTTAATTTACACCAAGATTTTAAGTTTAGATGTCTTCGTAGCTCAATTGCAACCCTACAGTCCATTTATTCACCATAAAACCTTCTAAAATTAAATAAAAAAAGAAATGTTAAGCATTGGCATATGTCTTAATCTTGGTGTGTTACTTGTGACTACAGAAAGATACTTCCAACTACTTAGATTCCAGAGCCCGATGGCACATCCCCTGGCCCTGAAGACAGACTTGCATGTTCTTTCAGAACCGATTCTATTGTAATGAAGCACAACTCATCAAAGAAAGTAAAAGGTGATGGAGAGGAGCAAATGATAAATTTAAATATAAAGCCTGCTGTGGCCACTTTGGACATTTTTTTTTTCAAATAAAGAGGAACAAGACTGCAGTATAGGTGATGAATGGATTTATAATAATAGACTGGGGACTTTTTTAAGAAAACAAATACTCATGCTCAGTTTCTTGCTCTGCCTTTGAATATTCAAACTTATATTTCCTGTCTTACAGGGAGTCTGGATTTTCTGTTAAGCTGCAGGAACTGTCATTAAGATACTGTATGAGGTGTAAAGGGTATTACAGTTATTACGATTCTCCTCTGTTTGTCTTTACAAAGACAAAGAGTGGCTAACATTGCTTCGTGCTAGAATGCAGCCCTGACAAGAATACTTAACTGAACTTAGTTCCCATGGCAAAACACATGGGTCAGGAGAACTAGAGAAAAGTTGTGTGCTGACATTCAGGATCATAGTTTTCAATTTGATATCTCAATTTCTTTCTATTTTATACACCCATGTTCTTTTAATTTGTTGTTAGAATGTAATGATGTTATATTTTCTTATCAGACAATCAATTCCAGTCCCACCAAGTCAAACACAAGAACGGTTAACACACTGTTTTCTCCTTACAACTTGGTTTGTCTCAGTTGCTATGGCATGCTTTTTTATAGAAAATGTATAACAACAACAAGAAGTTTCATTACCTTTCATTACTCAATGACTGTATTCTAAGTTTGATCAGTTATTAATGTTGCCTGAGAAAACTACAACTTTACAATAACAATAGCCTAAGGACAACCTTACTCTTGCATGTTAATGTAAAGGTCAGCTATTAAACCCTCTGTTACCAGGTACCATCTTTTTTCCTTGTGTTTCAAAGCACAAACTTTTACAGATGATAACATGCTACCCACATTATAAACAACTCAGATATTTTCAAAATAAAGGAAAACTCAAATCCTTTCAAACTATTTCGCACTACAGCTGATCAGAACAATCAGTACTTGCAAATTTGCCAGGAGACTATCACAAAATCAAATTGGTTTATGCATGTTAGTAAAAATGACATCCTCTTATCAGTAATGTAAAACTACTAAAAATATAACGTAAACATTCTGTATAAACTCTGCAGCAACATAGACAGATTTATACTAATACATTAAAAATAATCTCACTAAGAAAAATGCCACAAAATATCATTTACACACTGTGGTTCCTTGCAGGCCAGTAACATGAAGCAGCCAAGCGAGCTGTGAGCTGGAACAAGCTATATTTCTTTCTGAACATTGCTAACCATCTTAGATCACAGCTTCCTACTCGGACGCTGCTTTTTCTTGCACTAGTCTGGAGCTGGATTAGGAAGGGAGCTGCTATATTCAGGCCTCCTAGGACTTAGTATTCTTTTTTGTAGATACTTACCCCAACTCAGTATCTACAATTGCAACCCAATTTAAACATGATTCTTGAATAAATGTTTGTGTTCAAACAGATGAGTGTATTAAACAGATAACATAAAACAATACACACACACACACACAAAAAGGCTGTGGAAAAAGATATGCAACCAATTAAAAAATTAATTACACATAATGTTGCTTCTAGATCTCAAGGAGTCTTTTAAAGATGCTATTTTGGTTGCATAAATCTGAGCTTACAAAAAAATGGAATAGAGATCTTACATTTGCAGGTGCACCTGATAAGAAGCAGTTATTCTTATAATAAAAAATTCTATCGTTAAAACTCAATTCTGCTATTTTTACTCTCTCCAAATGAACTCTTTATTTAAGAGGATACAGAGATCCTTTGCTTTATGTCAATTTCCATCAGACAGACAATGAACATTATAATTCACATAAAGCCACATTTTGGAAGTAATTTTACCTGTGAGCTTGTTCTTAACATTATGCATTCTAACAGTCTCATTATAACAAGTAGGATTACCCACCTGAGGAAAGCTTGGTATGCATATAGCACTTGCAAAAATGAAACTTGTAGTAAAAAGTTTCAACAAAGTCCAAAGAAACAAACCCCAAAATTCTAATACCATAAGCAACAAATGAAGAAATACATTTTAAGTCATGTATATTCATACAATTCTATTTGAGCAAAGATCTTTGTTTCAGGATATAATTTATCAGATGCAGTTCCTCAAGTTTATCTGTACTATAAAAGAGTGTCATCTACTATTTTCATTGCATTTTCCTACTGGTCGACCAGATGATAACTTAGGAAACCAATAGACAAATGACACAGGTAGGTTGTGGTAGACCTTATGTTGCTGCCACACACAGCTTTTGACCTGCACTTTCATCAGAAACAAGCAGAAGAGTCTGCATATCCAGGCCCACAGCTCTGCTATTGCCAGTGGGCATCATGGCAGGGTGTGAACTGCCAAAGCTGGGGAGCACAGACATTGTCTCCTCTCATACACCATCCTTCTGAGGGAGGTTGTTCATTTCACGCATGCATCAGCCAGGGACTAGAGAACTCTGAAATATCCCACTCATCGGTACTGAATAAAAATTATACATCACACCACACTGTTGTGCGCCAAGATCAACTAGGTTTGGTTTAACTCTGTGATAACCAGGTTATGTCATTTCTAGGTCTAGTTCTGAAAGACCATACAAAATTCCAGCTTGGACAACCCTGTATTCCAGAGTTCATTCTGTGATACAGATATGCCTCACATTTAATTTGTTCTTGTGAAAGCTCTCTTAGTTTCAGCTTCTTCAAGGTGTTGAGAAGTTTCTATTTGTTTCTTGTGAGTTTTTTGGTTTTTGTTCTGTTTTAGTTTGTTTGTTTTGTTGTTGTTGTTGTGGAGGTTATGTGTGTTTGTTTTGCAGGTGGTTGTAAACTACCTTCACAAAGTTCATCTTGTCATTTGCCTCATGCCCTGGAAGGCAGTTTGGACTCATGGCAACACACTTCTTCAAGGTTTGCCAGTAAAGGGAGGAGAAAGTTAACACATAATAAAGCAGCTGCAAGCAGACACTGGAGAGAGCAATCAATAACTAAAGGTCAGATCACAGCAAGCATGTGACAAACTGCTCTAGAATTTGTGCTTTCATGTGAACATGAAATCCAATCCATTTGCTTTCATACCACTACTGCTGCCTCAACCTTGTTTTCAGCAATCCATAACACCCTAAATCGTTTTCTGTCAAGGTCTGAAGTTCTCTCCTAAATCTATCACCTGCTGTGCTATTCACTGGAGTGAACACAAAAGATGTGCCCTGATGCATGTTTAATTCTCAGAAATGATGGTAAACTGCATTTTGGTGACTAATGTCCAAAGTGCAGGCTGGAACAAAGTGTCCATATTTAGCAGCTAATACTGTAACAGTAGTTACGTATATATGATTTCATTACCAATAAAAATCAGTTTCCTCAGTATAGTCTTCCTTCAAAGCATTAGTTAGCTATCTTGGCCAACTACAAAGCACAAATAAATTTTCTCAAATTCAGCCCAAATTTCACATGGTTCCTCAAATTCTTATTGCCATATGTAAGATAATAACTAGTACATGGTCATGGTTTTATACACATTTTGAGTAGCACTTTTTACCCTATTAACAGGCTCAGAGCAGTAGCTTATATTTCTTTTTGTGCATTTGTGAGCTGTCTTATCTAAAGTGTTTGTTTTGAAGACTAGTCTTCCATTTCTCTAGTGGCAAGTCTTAAAGTACATAATGTTTGCTGCCTCCAGAACATGCTCTTTCAATGGTGAGGAGATCAGAAAACAGTGGCCAAAAACCCCTTGCAAATTACGATGATCTCCCATCACCAGCACACAAGCACTTGCTGGTTCAATCTTCCTGGCATATTCCTCACGCTGAACATGTAAGGCTCTTGCACTAACTCTGTTCTCCTCCTGTGCTCATATTTATTAAGGGCATTGTGGTTCCGCTACCATTCATTTCCATCTTCCCTCTCTGGGGCCAGAAATGTGCTGGGAGTAGAAATATCTACTGAATATTTAAAATTTAAAAGGTTATCAGGACTCTCACAGAATTTAAGCTTTAGGACAAACACAAAAAGAATGGTTCCAGCATCAACTCCCAGCTGAAAAGAGAGACAAAACAAACTCTAAATGGATGTGAGACTGGGTTTGACTGTTTCACTGAAGAACAGGCACCTCCTCATTGAAATACAGGCCCCTTTTATAAAAGGACTCCTAATTGACTGACTAAGGGCAGCCCTCCAGTCTCATGTACCTAGGAGAATTCATCTCATAAATATTACAGAGCAAGCAACAGTTCTAAGTTTCAAATGTGCACTGATTAGGAGAGGAAAAGAGAGATACTGAAAAATGACCTTTAGGTCACAGAATTAATATACACTCTGTATGTATCCACGTATATAAGTTCCTACACAAACAAAACCGACAGAAAAGTGAAACAGGTAGACAAGATTAAGAAAACCACATTATTTAAAACTGAAATGATACTATATTAGATACTAGGTGGCTATCTTCTACTAGTTTCTAAACATGAAATTTGTTACCTGGACCAAAACATACAGTCATATTGACATTTTTTCTTATTGACAAAACTTATTTCAAATTAGTATTCCAGTAAAAAATCATGTGGTACCTGATGGGCCGATTTTCTTTACTATCGAAGAGTGAGAAGATTACTTCCAGTTCCTCTCCCAGATTGGAGCACATTAAGCTCTTCATCTGAACAAAAAGATGGTGGCTGCTAGCTGGTACTGGTGTGTCTTTTTTTCGATGACGATGCTCCATCTAAAAAATACCACAAAGAACACAGCAGCCAGTTTGAATTTCTGGTAAAAATCTCCAAACAAAGAGAGGTAAAAAACATAATACTGAGCTACTTTATCAATCAGAACTTTTAATTTTTCAATTTATTATTAACTTGTAATAGTTTGGGGTTTTTTACTTTATTTTATTTTTTGTATCAGAGGAGAACACAAGGAAGTGACTTTTCCAATGCTGCACTGCATCATAATTATTGCTAGGACAAAACCAGTAACCTCCAAAAAAAAAAAGTTTAACCTTTTTTTTTACTCAGAAAATTCCAAGCCACTTTGAAGATTTGTGCTGTAACAATATAGTATTTCATAGCTGGTTTAAACCATAGCTGGTTTAAAAAGATAATGACCTGATATTCTACTATGCAAACAAAAAGTGCTTTTGCAGAGGACTAAATACCAATATTTTAAAATGGAACAAAATCATGTCCGTATTTTATCATCTTTGGCAGAATGCTAGAGAGAAGCTACTAAATTCTTGTTTTGACAGTTTCTACCTTCAACATTTTAATCACCCATTACGGGTAGGACAATATTCATTGTACTATTTCTGTCTTACATTGTACCAAAAATAATTTTTAAAACAGCCATCTTTCTAAGCCACTTAGCCTTCAAACTGAGGTTATTTTGGGCTTTCTTTCCCCTCCTCTTTATTTCTGAAAGTGCACTCCAGGTGCTCCATCATTAGTTTTCTGGGTTATTCTTCCTCTGTATGTTGCTCTCATGATTAATGGTTCCTCACAGTATTTCATCTGGAGTTTCAACAGGATTCCATAAAATTACATATGACTTTGAAACTGCCCAAAGATACACTGATTTTAGCACTGAGTAATGACTATTAGGCTTGACATTACAAGTTATCAACATAAATAGTTGAAAATTAACAAAAATACATAATTTCAGCTCCACAGCAAAATGCGGCAATATTTTTTGCTTTGTTCTATATTTAAATATCTATGTTAACATAAAATTTAGTTTAAACAAAAGCTTAATCTTAAGCAAGTAACTTAAACTCAGAACTGTAACAGCTACAGTACTTAAATATAAGCCAAACCCCATATAAACTAATTTCCAAGTTCTAGTAGACCTTACTGAACATTAAATCAAAATAAGAAACATGAGTGCTGGTTTTATTAAATCAATGTGGGCTTTCACACCAAAAGGAGAGCTTTTCTCTGCAGTTTAACTGCTAATTGCCTTAATATATTAGAAAGACCAATAGCTCAGTATGATTGTGACAATACTTGTACTATGAGTATATTTCTATGAATCTTTTGTAACAGGACTGATGAGTCAGTTAAAGCTCCAGTGAAAAAGAGTCTCATAAGCTTTTACTGATTATTAATGTTAACAGTCACAATTTTAGTGGTACATCAAAACCCAAAACTTTTAACGAATAACATGTAAAATGAGCGTGTGCACACACACAAATTTGATATCAAATCAAAGCATCTCATGCAGATGTAAAGATCACACAACTGTTCAAAAGAAATCTTCTTTTCTCATAGTAAAACTCATTATATTACCAAATGTCAGTTTATTTGATCAAAAAAAGTACTTCTGGTTAAGCAGAACAAAGTAGTCATGAAAATGCCAGCATGTCACTTGATAGCAACAGTACTGAGTATTATATTCACATACCAGCCTGTAGAGCTCTGTAATGCTGATCTCTTCAGGATCCACCATAGCATATTCTTTTCTCGGAACTAAGTCAAGTCCCAGTTGTCTGTATGAGAAATAGAATAACAGTAAGTAGTTTCTACATGTGAAGGAAATCAATTAACTCATTGCTTCCATGTACATTTAACAGAAACATTCCAACAACAACACAGATGTTAATTGGTACTCTACGGTTGTTTCGGTTTTAATGTATTTTGGGTGTATTCACTATTCACAGATGATTCCGTGCCTTCCTTCATTTTGTAACATTAACAGAATATGTTTTTCCACAACTTTTAAATCTGTTTCACATTGTGGACAATGTACAATAGGTACTGTCCTTTGTACTATTGTGGATATTGCACAACATGACTTGCACTAGTACTGTCAATTTGAATGACAACCATGGAAAAGAAGATATGAAGAAAATCCATCTTATGTCAAACATCAGCTAATTTTTCATTTGGACTGGATGGCATAAAAGCTGCTTGGCAGTATCCCTGAACAAAATATGAAACGAACTTGAATCAACAGGAATAAAACTTATTTTTAGCGCAGTAGCAAGCAATCAAGATTAAGAACACATATGGGGCAGTCATGATGCATTTCAGTAAAATCAGAAAAAAATTTAAAGGTATGTTTTTAAAGAGTAGGAACTGACCACTTCAAGAAACATCACAATTCCATTTGGTTAGCACAAAATTCTAAGCAGACAGTTAATCATACACAGTTAATTGCAGTCCTTCCACTGTATTAGGTATGTAGGCTTTCAGAAAGCAGTAGTTGCAGAAACCCTTGAAATTCAGTTAATTCTACTGCTGAATAATGCTGCAGTCACTCAGAGCTTAATTGTGTCAATATAAGCTAAAGAAGAGACTTTGTCACAGCACAAAAATACCAGAAGGTATGTTAACCTTCTTCTTGCCTTTTTTTTTAAAAAAAAAAAGACTTGTGTCAGCGCTGATTAGTTATTCAGATAAAAGAAAGACACAGAGCACAGTAGCAAGACATACATTGAACATGTACACCTGTAAGAAATTTGTTCCTTACTTCAACATTCTATAATGAGCCTAAAGCTGTGGCATTACAATTAGATTACACAAAACAGTGTAATAGTGTAACATTTCTTAATGTATTTACTCACTCATTTCCCCAATCCAGACGAGCAGTGATGTGTCGCTTGACATCCTTCATTCGATCATGGGTGAGGTGGCCGACAAGGACCTGCCTTCTCAGGTCTAGAATTTCGTTCATTATGTGCCACAGTCGGTGAAAGAGATCTCCCTCGTTCCTCTGTCAGATAAAAATATAATTGCCTTTACATCGACTGTATAAGCTGAGAATCCTAACAAATAACAGACATGGTGGGGAAATCAATAAAACTCCTTCCTTACTTAGTCATAATCTTTGCTCTCCACATCACACTGTGACCATTTTACCTGCATGCCTAAGTGTGTGCATATAAAAATATTTCAGAGCTTACCACAGAACCTGCCTTTGCACCATACTCCAAAATTTTACTTGCTTCACTTATGCCTCATGTTAATAGAGTTTGGTTTATGTGACAGATATGACAAAAATTCAACAAACAAACAAAAAAATCATTTCATGCCATAGCACTGTTTTATTCCAAGAACGTGCTCATTCTGTGCTGCCGTTCCATTCAAACTGAGCATGTGGTTGTGTAATTCAAGACAATTTGAACTCATACACATAAGGGGATCAAAGAGTAACCACTTCTAGCATTCAAATTCTTGAACCACAGAGCGTTAATGTTCCTTTAACCTTTTCTTGTATGTATATAACTGTACATGCTATTGTCTAACTATAAATAAATAGCATCATGTAGACAGAATCCTGTCCAGACGGTTCTTCATCAAACTGTGAAGTAGGATAAATTATGTGAATATGACTGCTTTTTAAATCACATCCTCCTACTCTAATTATATACCACCTAAGTACATAAACAATTTCCAAATAACAGTTTCCTCCCAAAGAATAGTCCTTTTAACTCTTCCTTCACCAATTCTGTTTACTTGATACAGTTTTTCTGAGAAAATTTAGCTTGAGGAAAGTAGCACAACCTCCACTGAAGTGATGCATCACACAAAGTTGAAATAACATTCCTATTCAGACTTATTCTGCTAATTCTTGCCAAAAACCCTAAACCTATTTCCCTTTTCCTTCTTCCTATGAAGAAATGCCATTAAAAAAAAAAAAAAAAAAAAAAGTTCAGCTACTTCTGCTGCATAATTGCTATGAAAAGCTAAAACCCACTTACAAGCACCATTACTCTCCATCAATAACTTTTATAATCCAAGGGCTCTGACAAACTGCAGTTTGATAAATCTACTCTTTATATTTCACATTAATTCACTTCATAAGCTCACTAAAATGGCAATTAATTTATTGTTTGTCTTAGCTTTCTCTCTGGAAAAAAAGTCAATGTATTTTGAATGCACAGTATCAACAGCACTGAAGAAAAAAAGTTGCCAAAAAAGAAATAACTTCAGTAAGAACAATAGGAATATATGACCTTTACAAAGAAAAGGAAATAAACAACAAACTCACACAAATACCCCTTGATTTAGGAGCAAGAGACAAAAAGAAGACTTCATAGGCTAACAGTAAGTTTTCACAGTTTTTCATCAGACACTGCTGTATAAAGATTTCATTTCTACAGTTAAAAAAAAAAAAATCAAATACAGGTGCATCTCTGTTTTCAGTATCTGCTGATAAGCTCTACAGAAGTAAATTATTCATGTGAATACAAGAGACATGCTAATGTTCAACAGCACTATTAAGCTCAAAATAAGATTTTCAGGTATTCTCTCCTTTCCAAAGCTCTAGAATTTGTCTATGAGTTGCTTGTGTCTGCAGATGCACTCAAAGCTGAGTGGATCTCCAAGCAGCTGTGCATACTTTATAGATGTAGGTCTATACAGCAATGAATCATATTTTTGCTTCTCTTGTTCCTGAAGAAGCCAATGTATCAATATACTTGCTAACATATACAAAGCAATCACACTTAGATACACTTCAGACATTTGAGAAAACTACTTCCCATAATAATCTATAGACACTTCAAACAAGTTTTGAAGAAACAGTTTCTTGTTTCTCAAGAAATGGCTCATACTACTTAATAACAGTTTCACTATCAAGTTTAATATGATATTGTATTGCTTAGAATCCAACAGAAAGAAAGACTTGATTTTGTAGGTTCTTGTCTACAACTTACACTAAACAAATGAGCAACTGCCCCAACTGCAGGTTTCAGAAAGGTCACCTGGTTCAGAGCACCTTTTCTGAAGACAATCCATACAATCATCTCAAAAAAAAAAAAAAAAAA